>PVKV010037338.1:0-14899 GCA_004027835.1 Alouatta palliata
GGTGTGGAGGGCTCTGTTGTGGGCTCCAAGGGGAGGGGCCCACTGGGGCCAGGGAGTGGCTCTGAACCATCCCTAGGTTGAGTTTAGGTGTTGGGTGCCAGGCAGGCTGATTTTTATGGAAACCTGCTGCCCACCACAGGACGGTCCTAGAACCACATCTGCTCAGGGGCCCTCGGTCTCAGAGAGTGGGAGCTGATCCCAAAACACAGTGTGGGCCCCAGTGACACCCTCACATCATGACACCTGACCTGCACACCCAGCGTGCATCTTGGGGACCTCACTTTTCCCTGCCCAGCCTGGCGAGGAGCTGTTAGTATCTGTTTGTAGTTGAGGCTTGGCGAGAGGGACAGAAGTCACCTGAGAACACCAGCTGGGAAGGGACGAAGCCAAGGTTCAAATCCAAGTCTGTGCAGCAATGATCGGCACCCTCCCACTGGCCCACGTGCCTTGCTGACCTCTCATCCTCATTGCCAGGTCTCGGCAGTCTGAATATGGGTTGCAGTTTGCCCAGATCCAGGATTTTCATTACCACAACCATCTCTGTCTCACTGGTTTTTCCCTGGCACTCATGTGACGTTTGTCCTCTGTTTTCTTCTCTAGGGCCTGTCCCCTTCACTCCAGCTAGAGTATCAACTTCAAGGGGACAGGTGTCCTATCCTCCTCGTTCACTGTGTGGGTCCAGTTCCTGGAGCAGAGCTAGCTCAAAAGAGGGTCGTGAGACGTGGGTCAAGAACAACGTTATCTCCCGTAACTGCCTGCTGCCTGCAATGCCTCCCCCATGAGACTGTGAGCTCCTCCAGATGGTTCTGGTACCTGCTGGGCCTTCCTGCTGGGGCTTCGTCTCCCCATAGAGCAAGCAGTGGCTTTCCACGAGGTAGCTTTCTTGTCACACATGCTCTGGAGTACTGAGCCCAATGCTGAGATACTGAGTACTGGAGGTACTGGGCCCAATGCTGAGCCGGGCCTGCCCTCCAGGCTGGGCAATCCTGGCCTTGGCCTCTCTCAGCCCGTCCAGCTGCCCTCTGACTCAGCCTTTTCCATCCACTCCCCATCCAAGAACTGACTGTTGTCTCTTCCAGCTAGCCCTTACATTTACACACTTTCTCTTTTTCCACTGTGCACACTCTTACCTAAAAACCACATGAACCCAGGAAGCTGCCTCCTTTCTTTGCAAGTGAAGATGCCAGGTGATCACCCAACTGAACACTGGGAGGGACCACGTGGGGGCAGTGCACTGACTCCAGAGGCCCCTTTACAGCCCCCCAGGCCCTGAGGCCACCAAGGTACCTGTGGTTAACAGGTGCTGGGTTTTAGCGACAATTGCTTTTTAGGTCACGAAGGAAATTAAGAGGTCACGTGTGATGCTCTGTAAGTGGATATTGTTCTGCCCATCTTCAAGGTAAGAAGACTTTAGGCCACGGACTTGCCCATGTTCCCACACAAAGCCAGAGATCAGGAGGATAAGGCAAAACCACGGGGCCTGACCACATTGTCATCCACCCCATCATATGGCTGCAGAACTGACCAGGACATCCCCAAGATGGCGAGCCTGGGGGAGGCTCCTACCAGCAGAGCGGCGAGCTCCTCAATTAGTGCCCAGGTTTCTGCAGAATGGAACTTTCATTCAGTCTAGCTGTACCTCCTTTTCCTCATCACTCCCTCACTAATCAGAACAGAGTCAAGGTAGGCTGGGAGACCAAATGAGTCCCGTAAGAGACGATGGAAAGGACAGGGGGCTTGAATTAAGGTGAAGCCTTACGTCAGAGCACGTCCTGCTCCTTGAAAAGCCACAGATTGGAATCTAGAGCTGATTCTGGTCTAGCAAACTGCAGGGATTTGGGTTTCAGTAAGTGACCTTTCTGTTGGCACTAGTTGAGGAGGGCTTGCCGTGATGTCAAGTCTTCGAGGCCTCACCAGGGAGGAGGGAGGAGAGAGGAGGGAGAATCTGGGCAGCCACTTTCAGTAAAAGGCAGGCATTTTGGCAGCTGGCAGGTTCGAAGGCTTGTTGCTATTGTAAATCATAATAAGCTGATTATTGCAGTATTTGTTCTTAAAATTTCCCCCAATTGTTTCAGCTGAGTCATGAGTTACAATATGATTGTGAGTTGTTTCTTTATGCACATGAAGAGCCCTCAGCTTTTCTTCATCTTTCTCAATAAATACGTGAACAAGAAACCCCAGCCTCCTGATCCAGCGCAGGCCAGGACTGGCAAGGACTGCCATGGTCTGCTGCAGACCGCTGCATCCAAGTCCCCTGGTCTGACAGCAGAGTCACCGAAGTTGACCCTTAGCTCTGAGTAGACACATGGGCTTCTTTGGTATCAAGACTTAAGAGTTTCACAGGGATTTAATTTGGTCTCAGAGTCTCCAAGACACGAGTGAAAACTGTGGATCTGGGAAACTTCAAGCCCTATTCAGACAGAGTTCTCCACCTGCAGGCTGTGCCACCTTTCCTCTGTCTGGGTTGCACCAGAGCTGGGCTTGCCAGGTGCCACAATGCTAGAGCTAATGTTTGTGTCAGTTTTTCCATTATAAAATGCCACCCCCCATAAATATACATCCTCTATTTGTACTGTTATAAAAAATATATATTAACCATTCATACTTCGTAATAAAAAATATACACCTTTTGTTTGTAATCTGCTATACAAAATATACAAACTCACAAAATAGTCTTATAAAATAGTCTTTTATAAAAAGTATAAACCCTTTATTTGTACCCTGCTATAAAAAATATACACCCTCTATTTATACTTGGTTAATAAAAAATACACACGTTCACAATACAGTCTTTTATAAAAAATGTAAAGCCTCTATTTTTACTGTTATAAAAATACAATCTCTGTTAGTACTCTGATATGAAAAATATACACACTCACAACATAGTCTTTCATAAAAAATATAAACCCACTATTTGTACTCTTTTATAAAAATATACACCCTGCATTTCTACTCTGTTAGAAAAATATATATACACTCACAAAATAGTCTTTTATAAAAAATATTCACCCACAATTAGTACTCTGTTATAAAAAATATGCACCGTCTATTTGTACTCTGTTATAAAAAAATACGCCCTCTAATTGTACTCTGTTAAAAAAAATCCTCATTTTTTAATGTGTTTGAAAAAATATACACACTCAAAATATAGCATTTTGAAAAATATGTAAACCCTCTATTTGTACTTTGTTATAAAATATATACACTCTCTATTTGAACTCTGTTATAAAAAACATACACTCTCAAAAATAGTCTTTTACATAAAATATAAACCCTCTATTTGTACTCTGTTATACAATACATACACCCTCTCTTTTTACTGAGTTACAATAAATATATGCATCCTCTTTTATGTACTGTGCTATAAAAAATATACACACCCTCAAAATAGTCATTTATAAAAAATATAATCCATTTGTACTGTTTTAGAAAATACCCTCTATTTGTACTCTGTTATAAAATTTACACATTTAGAATATAGTCTTTCATAAAAAATATAAACCCACTCTTTTTTGTCTATTACAAAAACCATACACCTTCTAACTTTAAAGTTATTAAAAATATATACACTCACAAACCAGTCTTTGAAAAAAAATATAAATCCTCTAAATGGACTCTGTTACAAAAAATATACACCGTCTGTATGAATTGACTTTCAAAAGAAGACATACTCACATTATAGCCTTAAGGAAAATATATAAACCCTCTTTGTGTACCCTGTTAAAAATATATACACCCTCAAATTGTACACAATTTAAAAACATATACACATTCACAAAATAGCATTTTATAAAAAATATAAACCCTCAATTTGTATTCTGATATAAAAAATATACGCCCTGTAGTTGTATTCTGTTATAAAAAATATACAAATTGGGCGCACAGAAATCCCTGTAACCAAATTGAGAAACAGAGACAGAGAGTGACCCGCCTAAGGGTTGAAAGAGAGTGGCTGACTAGCTGGCAGAGGGCTGGTAGTCCAATCCCAATCTCCTGACCTCTAATTTCGGAGGGGCCACACCACCAGGACAGCAGCTCTGCTCTGCAGCGAGCCTAACTGTCTGGTCACACCCCAAAATGCTTCCTACTCTCTCATTTCACCCTCAGAGGCAGACGAGAGGACGGCAAAGGACTCATGTGTCTCCCATGCTCTCTGAAAAGGACCTCCATTTCTCCTGGGGACCAAAAGTCACAAAAAAGAAGCTTTGTATTGGTAGAGCACACAAATTTTTTAAACTACAGAGCTAAAACTGTCCCTGCTTTCAGCGCTAAAGCATGTAAAGCAGGACAGTGTTAGCTCTGTATTTTGAAAAAGCGGTTTCCCTTTAGTGCTACAGCCGACGAAGTTGGAATATGTGATCTGTGTCCACATGAGCATTCTGTTAGTGATCAAGGATTCGGTTCTATTGTCATTCTTTCGAACAGATTCTCACTCTTGTCAACCAACTGTGAATTTTCTGTGTTACCTTCTAGCAGAGGCAATAGAGTTAACCCCAAATCACAGGTGGATTAAGGTCCAGATTGACGAGTATACTCAACAAACCAGGCACTGAGCTGAAAAAGGGATTTTTTCAAAGTGGGCCTTAAGACCCACTGAAATCCCTGTAAACAAATCAAGAAACAGACACAGAGAGTGACCAGCCTAAGGGATGAAAGTGAGTGGCTGACTAGCTGGCAGAGGGCTGGGAATCCAATCCAAATCTTCTGACCTCTAATTTTGGAGGAGAAACACCACCAGGACAGCAGCTCTTCTCTGCACCGAGTCTATCTGTGCACCTGGCTACACCCCAAAATGCTTTCTACTATCTCATTTCACCCTCAGAGGCAGACGAGAGGATGGCAAAGGACTCATGTGTCTCCCATGCTCTCTGTAAAGGACTCCCACTTCTCCTGGGGATCAAATGTCACAAATAAGTAGCTTTGTGTTGGTAGAGCACACAACTTTTTCAAAGTACAGAGCTAAAACTCACCCTGCTTTGAGTGCTAAAGCCCTTAAAGCAGGAACAGATTTAGTTCTGTATTTTGAAATAGCTGTCTCCCTTTACGTCCTACAGCCAACGAAGTTGGAATGGGTGATCTGTGTCCACATCAGCATTCTGTTAGCGATCCAGGATTCGGTCCTATTGTCATTCTTTCGAGCCGATTCTCACTCTTGTCAACAACTGTGAATTTTCTGTGTTACCTTCTAGCAGAGGCAATAGAGTTAACCCCAAATCATAGGTGGATTAAGGTCCAGATTTAGAAGTATACTCAACAAACCAGGCACAGAGCTGAAAAGGTTATTGTTTCCCAGTGGGCCTTAAGGTCCACAGAAATCCCTGTACCCAAATCGAGAAACAGAGACAGAGAGTGACCCGACTAAGGGTTGAAAGTGAGTGGCTGACTAGCTGGCAGAGGGCTGGAAATCCAATCCAAATCTCCTGAGCTCTAATTTCGGAGGAGCCACACAACCAGGACAACAGCTCTGCTCTGCACAGGCCTAAATGTGCGCCTGGCCACACCCCAGCATGCTTCCTACTCTCTCATTACACCCTCAGAGGCAGACGAGGGGACGGCATAGGACTCATGTGTCTCCCATGCTCTCTGAAAAGGACCCCCATTTCTCCTGGGGACCAAAAGTCACAAAATTAGTTTTGTATTGGTACAGCACACAGCTTTCTCACAGTACAGAGCTGTCCCTAAAGTAGGGACAGTTTTTGCTCTGTATTTTGAAAAAACTGTCTCCCTTTATGTGCTACAGCCGACGAAGTTGGAATGAGTGATCTGTGTCCACATGAGCATTCTGTTAGTGATCAAGGATTTGGTTCTATTGTCTTTCTTTCGAGCTGATTCTCACTCTTCTCAACAACTGTTAACTTTCCGTGTTACCTTCTAGCGGACGCAACAGCATTAACCCCAAATCATAGGTGGCTTAAGGTCCAGATTGACAAGTATACTCAACAAACCAGGCACTGAGTTGAAAAATGGATTGTTTTCCAGTGGGCCTTAAGGCCCACAGAAATCCCTGTACCCAAACCGAGAAACAGAGACAGAGAGTGACCCACCTAAGGATTGCAAGTGAGTGGCTGACAAGCTGGCAGAGACCTGGAAATCCAATCCAAATCTCCTGACCTCTAATTTCCGAGGGGCCAAACCCCAGGACAGCAGCTCTGCTCTGCACGGAGCCTAACTGTGCGCCTGGCCACACCCCAAAATGCTTCCTACTCTCTCATTTCACCCTCAGAGGCAGACGAGAGGACTTCAAAGGACTCATGTGTCTCCCATGCTCTCTGAAGAGGACCCTGATTTCTCCTGGGGACCAAAAGTCACAAAAAAGTAGCTTTGTGTTGGTAGAGCACACAACTTTTTCAAACTACAGAGCTAAAACTCCCTGCTTTAAGTGCTTTAGCACTGAAACAGGGATAGTTTTTGCTGTGTATTTTGAAAAAGCTGTCTCCCTTTATGTGCGGCAGCATACGAAGTTGGAATGAGTGATCTATGTCCACATGAGCATTCTGTTAGTGATCAAGGATTCGGTTATATTTTCATTCTTTCGTGCTGATTCTGACTCTTCTGAATCAACTGTGAAATTTCTGTGTTATGTTCTAGCAGAGGCAATACAGCTAACCCAAAATCGTAAGTGCATTAATTTTCAGATTGACAAGTATACTCAACAAACGAGGCACTGAGCTGAAAATGGGACTGTTTTCCAGAGGCCTTAAGGCCACAGAAATCCCTGTACAAAAATCGAGAAGCAGAGACAGAGAGTGACCTGTCTAAGGCTTGAATGTGAGTGACTGACTAGCTGGCTGAGTGCTGGAAATCAAACCCAAATTTCCTGACCTCTAATTTCGGAGGGGCCACACCACCAGGACAGCAGCTCTGCTCTGCAGCGAGCCTAACTGTGAGCCTGGCCACAACCCAAAATGCTTCCTACTCTCTCATTTCACCCTCAGATGCAGACGAGAAAATGGCAAAGGACTCCTGTGTCTCCCATGCTCTCTGAAAAGGACCCCCATTTCTACTGGGGACCAAAAGTCACAAAAAAGTAGCTTTGTATTGGTAGAGCACACAAATTTTTCAGAGTACAGAGCTGAAACTGTCCCTGCTTTAAACGCTTAAAGCAGAGACAGTTTTAGCTCTGTATTTTGAAAAATCTGTCTCTCTTTACGTGCTACAACATACGAAGTTGGAATGAGTGATCTGTGTCCACATGAGCATTCTATTTTTGATCAAGGATTCGGTTATATTGTCATTCTTTGGAGCTGATTCTCACTCTTGTCAACCAACCGTGAATTTTCTGTGTTACCTTCTAGCAGAAGCAATAAAGTTAACCCAAAATCATAGGTGTATTAAGATCCAGATTGACAAGTATACTCCACAAACCAGGCACTGTGCTGAAAAAGAGATTGATTCCCATTGGGCCTTAAGGACCACAGAAATCCCTGTACCCAAATCGGGAAACAGAGACAGAGAGTGACCCGTCTAAGGGTTGAAAGTGAGTGGCTGACTAACTTTCAGAGGGCTGGAAATCCAATCCAAATCTCCTGAGCTCTAATTTCGGAGGGGCCACACCACCAGGACAGCAGCTCTGCTCTGCACCGAGCCTAACTGTGTGCCTGACCACATCTCAAAATGCTTCCTACTCTCTCTTTTCACCCTCAGTGGCAGATGAGAGGACAGCAACGGACTCATGTGTCTCCCATGCTCTCTGGAAAGGAACCCCATTTCACCTTGAGACCAAAAGTCACAAAAAGTAGCTTTGTATTGGTAGAGCACACAACTTTTTCAAAGTACAGAGCTAAAACTCTCCCTGCTTTAAGCGCTTTAGTGCTTAAAGCAGGGGTAGTTTTTGCTGTTTATTTTGAAAAAGCTGTCTCCCTTTGCATGCTACAGCCGACGAAGTTGGAATGAGTGATCTGTGTCCACATGAGGATTCTGTTAGTGATCAAGGATTTGGTTATATTTTCATTCTTTTGTGCTGATTCTGACTCTTCTGAATCAACTGTGAAATTTCTGCATTACATTCTGGCAGATTCAATACAGCTAACCCAATATCATAAGTGCATTAATTTCCAGATTGACAAGTATACTCAACAAACGAGACACTGAGCTGAAAATGGGATTGTTTCCCAGAGGCCTTAAGGCCACAGAAATCCCTGTACAAAAATCGAGAAACAGAGACCGAGAGTGACCTGTCTAAGGCTTGAATTTGAGTGACTGACTAGCTGGCAGAGTGCTGGAAATCCAATCCAAATCTCCTAACCTCTAATTTCGGAGAGGCCACCATGATAGCAGCTCTGCTCTGCACCGCCTCTAAATGTGAGCCTGGCCACACCCCAAAATCCTTCCTACTCTCTCATTTGACCCTCAGTGGCTGATGAGAGGGTGACAAAGGACTCATGTGTCTCCTGTGCTCTCTCAATTGGACCCCCATTTCTCCTGGGGACCAAAAGTAACACCAAAAGTGGCTTTTTATTGGTAGAGCACACAACTTTTTCAAAGTGAACAACTGAAACTGTACCTGCTTTAAGCGCTTAAAGCAGTGACAGTTTTAGCTCTGTATTTTGAAATAGCTGTCTCCCTTTACGTGCTACAGGCGATGAAGTTGGAATGAGTGATCTGTGTCCATATGAGCATTCTGTTAGTGGTAAAGGATTCGGTTCTATTGTCATTCTTTCGAGTTGATTCTCACTCTTGTCAATCAACTGTAAATTTTCTGTGTTACCTTCTAGCAGAGGCAATAGAGTTAACCCAAAATCATGTTTGTATTAAGGTCCAGATTGACATGTATACTGAACAAACCAGGCACTGAGCTGAAAAAGTGATTGTTTCCCAGTGGGCCTTAAGGCCACACAAATCCTTATACAAAAATCGAGAAACAGAGACAGAGAGTGACCCTCGTAAGACTTGAATGTGAGTGACTGACTAGCTAGCAGAGGGCTGGAAATCAAATCCAAATCTCCTTACTTCTAATTTCAGAGGGGTCACACCACCATGACAGCAGCTCTGCTCTGCACTGAGCCTAAATGTGCACCTGACCACACTGCAAAATGCTTCCTACTCTCTCATTTCACCCTTGGAGGCAGACAAGAGGGCGGCAAAGGACTCATGTGTCTCCCATGCTCTCTGAAAAAGACCCCCATTTCTCCTGGGGACCAAATGTAACAACAACAGTAGCTTTTTATTGTTAGAGCAGACAACTTTTCCAAGTACAGTCCTAAAACTGTCCCTACTTTAAAGCACTTAAAGCAGGGACCCTTTTAGCTCTGTATTTTGAAAAATTTGTCTCCCTTGAAGTGCTGTATCTGATGAAGTTAGAATGAGTGACCTCTGTCCACTGGAGCATTCTTTTAGTAATAAAGTATTCGGTTGCATTTTAATTCTTTAGAACTGATTCTCATTCTTGTCAATCAACTGTCAATTTTCTGTGTTAATTTCTATTTCTATTCTGTTTTAAAAAATATACACCCTCTTTTTGTATTCTGTTATAAAAAATAAATACGCTCACAAAGGAATATAATAAAAAAATATAAAACCCCTATTTGTACTCTGTTATAAAAACTATTCAAACTCTCTTGTACTCTGTTGTAAGATACTTATACCCTCTATTGTAACACTCTTAGAAAAACCATACAGCCATATTTGTACTCTGTTATAAAAAACATACGCCCTCTATTTGTACAGTGTAATAAAATATATACACCCTCTAATTGTACTCTGGCATAAAAAATATACACACTCTCAAAATAGTCCTTTAAATATATATAAACACACTATTTGGACTCTGTTATAAAGCATATGCACCTTCTGTTTGTTCTCTGTTATAAAAGATATGCAGACTCAAAAAATAATCTTTTATGAAATATATGCACCCTCTGTATGTACTTTGTTCCAACAAATATGCTCCCTCTATACATACTCTGTCATACAAAGATATATCCTCTATTTGTACTCTCTTATAAAAAATATACACCCTGTATTTCCACTCTGTTATAAATGTAAACACCATCTATTAGTACTGTGTTATCAAAAATATACAAACTCAAGAAATTGTAGTTTATTAAAAATACAAACCTTATATTGTACTCTCTAATAAAATATATACACCCTCTATTTGTACTCTGTTATAAAATAGATACAACCTCTATTGCACTCTGTTATAAAAAAATATATGCCCTCTAGTTGTACACTGTTATAATAATTATACTCACTCACATAATAGATTTTATAAAAAATATAAACCCTCTATTTGTAACCTGTTATAAAGTATATACCTCCTCTGTATGTACTCTCTTATAAAATATATACTCCCTCTATTTTTACACTTATGAACAATATACTCATTCAGAAAATTTTCCTCTATAAAAATATAAAACATCTATTTGTACTGTTATTAAATATATACACCCTCTATTTGGATTCTCTTCTAAAAAATACACACAATCACAAAATTTTTATTTATAAAAAATATAAACCTTCTACCTGTACTCTGTTATAAAAAATATAAACCCTATACATGTACTCTGTTTTATAAAATATACACCCTCAATTTGTACTCTGTTATAAAAAATATACCCCTTCTACATATACCTTGATTTAAAAGAAGTACACCCCGTATTTCTACTCTTTTATAAAAAAAATACACTCTCAGATTGAACTCTGTTATAAAAAGTATACACCCTCTATTTCTACTCTGCTATAAAAAATATACACCCTGAATTTATACTCTGTTGTAAAAAACGTACACCCTCCAAATGTACCCTGTTTTAAAATAAATAACCCCTGTATTTATACTCTTTGATAAAAAACATACACAATCAATTTGTACTCTTTCATAAAAAATATAAACCCTCTACAGGTGCTCTGCTTTAAAGTAAATACACCCTCTACGTTTACTCTGTTATAACATTAATACACCCTGTATTTCTACTCTGTTATTAAAAAATATAACATTCAATTTCTACTCTGTTTTAAAAATATAAAGCCTCTAAATGTACTCTTTTCTAAAATAAATACACCTTCTATTTTTATTCTGTTATAAAAAATATACACCCTCAAATTGTACTCTGTGATAAAATATATTAACCCTCCACATGTACACTGTTTTAAAATAGAAACACCCTCCATTTCTACTCTTTTATAAAACATATAAACACTCAATTTCTACTCTGTTATAAAAAACATAAACCGTCTATATGTAGCCTGTTTTAAAATAAATACCCACTGTATTTGAACTGTTTTATAAATATATAGACTATCAATTTGTACTCTGTTATAAAAAATTTAAACCATCAACATGTGCTCGGTTTTAAAATGAGTACACAGTCTATTTTTACTCTGTTAAAAATTAATACACAGTCTATTTCTACTCTCTTTGAAAAAATATAACCCTCAATTTTAACTCTGTTACAAAAATATACAGCCTCTAAATGTACTCTGTTTTAAAATAAATACACCCTCTAAATTTACTCTGCTATAAAAAATATCCACCCACAATTTGTACTCTGTTATAAAACATACAAACCCTCTACATATACTCTGTTTTAAAATAAATATACCCTCTAATTCTACACTATTATAAAAAATATGCACCCCCAATTTTTACTCTGTTATAAAAATCATACACCCTGTATATTTACTCTGTTTTAAAATAAATACCCCTTGTATTTCTACTGTTTTATAAAAAATATACGCCCTCAATTTTTACTCTGTAATAAAAAATATACGCCCTCTACATGTACCATGTTTTAAAATAAATACACCCACCATTTCTACTTTGTTTTAAAAAAATACACCCTCAATTTTTTACTGTTATTAAAAATATATACCCTCTACATGTACCCTGTTTTAAAATAAACATACCCTCTATTTCTAATATGTTATAAAAAATAAACTCCCCGAATATTTACTCTGCTATAAAATATATACCATCAATTTTTACTCACTTATAAAAAATATACACCATCAAATTGTACTCTATTATAAAAAATATACACCCTCTACATGTACTGTTTTTAAAAATATACACCCTAAATTTCAACTCTGTTTTAAAAAACATACTGCCTCTATATTTACTCTATTAGAAAAAATATACACCCTCTAATTGTAATCTGTTATTGAAAATATATGCAATCTATTTTTACTGTGTTATAAAAAATATACACCCTCTAATTTTTTTCTATTATAAAATGTATACATCCTCAAATTGTACTCTGATATAAAAAATATAAACCCTCTACATGTACTCTGTTTCAAAATAAATACACCCTCTATTTCTATTCTCTCATGAAAAATATGCAACCTCAATTTTTACTCTCTTATACAAAATATACACCCTCTATTTTTACTCTGCTACGAAAAATATACACCCTCAATTTGTGCTCTGTTTTAAAAAACATATACCCTCTATTTTTACTATGTTATGAACAAATACCCCTCTATTTCTACTCTGATATAAAATGTATACACTCAATTTGTACTGTGTAATAAAAAATACACACCCTCTAGATGTACTCTCTTTTAAAATAAATACACATTTTATTTCTACATTTATAAAACATATAAACCCTCAATATTGGCTCTGCTATAAAAAATATACACCCTTTACATGTACTCTGTTTTAAAATAAATACACCCTCCATTTCTACTCTGTTACAAAAAAATATACTCCTGCAATTTGTACTCTGTTGTAAAAAAAAACCCTAGATTTTTAGTCTGTCATAAAAAATATAAACCCTCAATTTCTACTCTCTTATAAAAAATATACAACCTCAATTTGTACTCTGTTATAAAAAATATGCACCCCCTAATTATACTCTGTTTTAAAAAATAAACCTCAATTTGTACTCTGTTACAAAAAAAAATAAACTCTCTATTTGTAATCTGTTTTAAAATAAATACACTCTCTCTACTCTGTTATAAAAAATATACACACTCAATTATTATGGTGTGATAAAAAATATACACTCTCTACATGAACCTTGTGTTATAATTAATACACCTTGTATTTCTATTCTGTGATAAAAAATATACTCCCTCAATTTGTACACTGTTATAAAATATATACACCCTCTACATGTACTCTGTTTTAAAATAAATACACCCTCTATTTCTACTCTGTTATAAAAATATACAACCTCAATTTGTACTCTTCTATAAATAATATACACCCTAAATTTTTACTCTGTTATAAAAAATATGAACCCTCAATTTGTACTCTGTTATAAAAAATATACACTCTCTATTATACTCTTTTATAAAAAATATGCACCCTGTCTTTCTAATGTATTACTTTAAATATAAGTCTGCTATTTTTACTCTGCATTAAAATATATACACCCTTCTTTTTTACTGTTATAAAAAATATACACCCTCTATTTTTACTCTGTTATAAAACCTATGCACACTCAATTTGTACTCTCTTATAAAATATATAAACTCTCTACATCTATTGTGTTTTTTAAAAATATACACCGTCTATTTCTAATCTGCTATAAAAAATATACATCCTCAATTTGTACTCTGTTATAAAATATATACACAATGTAATTATATTCTGTTATAAAAAACATATACCCTCAATTTGCACTGTTATAAAAATTATAAACTCTGTACATGCACTCTGTTTTAAAATAAATACGCTATCTATTTCTACTTTATTATAAAAATATACACCCTCAAATTGTACTCTGTTATAAAAAATATTGACCCTCTGCATATATCATGTTTTCAAGTAAATACAACCTCTACTTGTACTCTGTTATAAAAATAACTCTCAATTTGTACTCTGTTATAATAAATGTACACCCCTTATTTTAAATCTGTTATAAAAAATATAATCCTTCAATTTGTACTCTGTTATAAAAAATGTACACCCTCTACTTGTACCCTGTTTTAAAATAAATACCCCCTCTATTTCTACTCTGTTTTAAAAAATGAACAACCTCAATTTGTACTCTGTCATACGAATTATACACACTCTGTATTTACTCTGTTATAGAAAGTACACACCCTGTATTTCTAGTTTTTATTGAAAAGATATGCCCTCTATTTTTACTGTGTTATAAAAAATATACACACTCTAGTTCTACTCTGTTACAAAAAATATACCCTCAACTTTTACTCTGCTATAAAAAATATACACCCTCTCCATGAACAGTGATTTAAAAAAATACACCCTATATTTCTATTTTGTTATAAAAAATACACACCATAAATTTTTACTCTGTTATAAAAAATATAAACCATCTACATGTAGTCTCTTTTAAAATAAATACAAACTCTATTTGTACTCTGTTATAAAAAATATACACTTTCAATTTGTACTTCGGTATAAAAAATATACACCTTCTACATGTACTGTTTTTAAATAAATACACCCTCTCTTTCTGTGCTATTGTAAAAGTATACAACCACAATTTATATTGTTTTAAAAACTATACACCCCCTACATGTACCCTGTTTTAAAATCAATACACCCTCTATTTCTACTCTGTTATAAAAACAAACACCCTGAATTTGTACTCTGTTATAAAAAATACACACCCTCTATTTTTACTCTGTTACAAAACATATAAACCCTCAATTTGTACTCTGTTATAAAAAATATGCACCTCCTACATGTATTTTGTTTTAAAATATATAGCTCTCAATTTGTATTTTGTTATAACATACATACACACTCAATTTTTACTCTGTTATAAAAAATATACACCTTTAACATGTACTCTCTTTTAAAGTAAAATGCCTGTATTTCTACTCTGGTATAAAAAATACACAACCTCAAGTTGTACTCTGTTATAAAAAATATACACCCTCTATGTATGCTCTGTTTTAAAAACTCCCTCTATTTTTACTCTGTTATACAACATATAAACCCTCAATTTGTACTCTGTTATAAATAATGTACTCCATCTAC
>PVKV010037339.1:0-14898 GCA_004027835.1 Alouatta palliata
GCATTTATACTTCTATACCCCACTTTTTGATGAGGTTGTTTTTTTTTTTTCCTTGCAAATTTGTTTTAGATCTTTGTAGATTCTGGATATTAGCCCTTTGTCAGATAAAAAGATTCCCTGTTTAATAAATGGCATTGAGAAAACTGGCTAGCCATGTGCAGAAAGCTGAAACTGGACCCCTTCCTTATATCTTATACAAAAATTAACTCCAGATGGATTAAAGATTTAAACATATGACCTAACACCATAAAAACCCTAGAATAAAACCTAGGCAATACCATTCAGGACACAGGCATAGGCAAGGTCTTCAAGACTAAAACACCAAAAGCAATGGCAACAAAAGCCAAAATAGACAAATGGGATCTAATTAAACTCCAGAGCTTCTGCATAGCAAAAGAAACATTCATTAGAGTGAACTGGAAACCAACAGAATGGCAAAAAACTTTTGACATCTGACAAAGGGCTAATACCCAGAATGTACAAAGAACTAAAACAAATTACAAGAAAAAAATAACCCCATCAAAAAGTGGGCAAAGCATATGAACAGACACTTTTCAAAGGAAGACATTTATGCAGCCAACAAATATGAAAAAATGCTCATCATCACTGGTCATTAGAGAAATGCAAATCAAAACCACATTGAGATACCATCTCACGCCAGTTAGAGTGGCCATCATTAAAAAATCTGGAGACAACAGATGCTGGAAAAGATGTGGAGAAATAGGAATGCTTTTACACTGTTGGTGGAAGTGTAAATTAGTTCAACCATTGTGGAAGACAGTGTGGCGATTCCTCAAGGATCTAGAAATAGAAATATCATTTGACCCAGCAATCCCATTACTGGGTATATACCCAAAGGATTATAAATTGTTCTATTATAAAGACACATGCACACATATGTTCATTTTGGCACTGTTTACAATAGCAAAGACCTGGAACCAACCCAAATGCCCATCAATGATAGACTGGACAGGGAAAATGTGGCACATATACAGCATGGAATACTATGCAGTCATAAAAAACAATGAGTTCATGTCCTTTGCAGGGACATGGATGAATCTGGAAACCATCATTCTCAGCAAACTGAAACAAGAACAGAAAACCAAACACTGCATGTTCTCACTCATAGGCGGGTGTCAAACAATGAGAACACATGGACACAGGGAAGGGAACAGCACAAACTGGGGTCTGTTGGGGGGGTGGGGGGGTAGGGGAGGGAATGCAGGGGTTGGGGAGATTGGGGAGGGATAACATTAGGAGAAATACCTAATGTAGGTGATGGGAGGATGGAGGCAGCAAACCACCATGGCATGTGTATACCTACATAACAATCCTTCATAACCTGCACATGTACCCCAGAACTTAAAGTATAATAATATAAAAAAATCAGACTGATTGAAAAAAGCCAGACTAAAGAAGGATACATATTTAGCTGGTATGATTCTGTTTATATAATATTCTAGAAAGTGCAAAGGAATCTATTATTACATAAAGCATACACTCTGGTTGCCCTTCAGTGGAGGTAGGATACACTGCGTGTGTTCATTACTTTGATTGTATTGATGGTTACATCAAGTACATCTATGTCAAAACTTATCAGATTATAAACTTTAAACATGTGAAAATCATTGAAGCTCAATTGTCCTAAGTATAGCTTCAAATTTTTGAGAAAATATCTGAAAAAAATTTATTATTATGATTTCTCTTAGATGTAACCATGATGCTTGCATGAACATTTCGCTTATACATATTTTCTGAGTCTTTTAAAAGAATTTGCATTTACATAATATATTAGCATATTTTTCATCTTTTTTCTAACACTATAAGACATTCCTAGTATTAAGTTCTTTATAAACATTTAACTGAAAGATTCATACTGTGATAAACTGTATCAGTCATGTGCCATCATTCGTATCAGTCTTGAGCATGTAACTTCCTCTGGCTAATAAAACATGACTTTGTATATTTCAAAATTGCTAGAAGAGTAGCTTTTAAATGTTTCTTTTTACCACAAAAAGGAATAAGTATGTAAGGTGATAAAATTTTAATCAGCCTGAATTATTCCACATTATGAACATATATATTGTACCCCCTAAATATGTAATTATTATTTGTCAATTCAGAATAGAAAAGAAATAATATGTCTGGAAGGGATGTGTTATTTCCAATAGGATATAAAAGCATGGTGTGTACTTTGTTATCCTGGCATCTGTCTATAACATATTCTTAAAATTATGGTTATTTAATACTATGTCTAATATCTGGTAGTGCTTGTGCCAATCAAGCACTTTATGCAATTGTCATGAAATAAGATGGGAGCTGGGGTGAGGTTCAACATACAGCATGTCTCTCTACCTGAAATAGGCAAAGACATGGCTTTTCAAACTTTTTTTTTCTTTCCTTACCTCTTATTTTCTCTTTTATTTTTTTGTCAATAAATATTTATCAGGTATATACTATGTGTCAGACACTGTGAGAGGTATAAATGGGAGGAGGTCAGATTCTTTTAAAACATTGAAAATATTGCCAACTTTTCTAAGGTAAAATTTGTATACATTGAAATGCATCGGTCTTAAGTGTTTAATTTGGTGAGTTCTTACAGTTGTATATATCCAAATGAGCACAACTCAGTCAAGATACAGAACATTCTCATCACCCCAGAGAGTTCTTCATATCCCCTTCCAGTAACCCTCATGCCGCACAAGCAATGACCATCCTGCCTTCTGTAACTGTAGATTAGTTTTGCTGTTCTTAAATAGCACATGAATGGATATATTCTCTTACATTATCTTTCAGTCTAGCAGTGTTATTTCCTTCCTGTAAGCTGGCGGGCCAGCCTCTATAATACCAGATGCAATAATCTGTGTAGTTGTCTGTTGTAATTTTTATCGTTAAGGTCTCTTTCTAATTTAGTCTTGAGGCCTCTCTGTTGGGAGTTGCCGTAAGCCAAGGTAACCACTCTCTAGCAGAGTCCTGGCCAGGAAAAAAATTAAGTATGTCGGTCAAGTGAGACGCACTGAGGAAGGGAAGCCAAGGCACATGAAACAGAAAGAAAATTTATCTTACTTACAGTTAGCAGAGAGGTTAGAGGTGCTGATAAGAAGCTGGGAAGTCCGGAATCAGCAGAGGCTCAACCAGCAGTTTGGGAGCCAGAGAAAGCGAGAGGCCTTGTGGGAGCACGATTTATTAAGGCCCAAGGGCATTATCCCTTAGGCTTTGCTGGGGAAGGAGGGGCGGGGTAGTTGGGATTGGCTAGTTTTACAAAAATACAGAAACATGTGGAAGTGGCTCAGGTGCTAACCATCAGATTTGATCCTGGCCAGCAGCTGTTGGGTGTGCTGGGTTTGGGTTGATGGGATGAGGAACAAATGAGCTTATATTGAAAACAACTGGCTGGTTGGGGTGGTTTATGCCTGTGACCCCAGCATTTTGGGAGGCCGAGGTAGGCAGATCATTTGAGATCAGGAGTTTGAGATCAGTCTGGCCAACATGGTGAAACCCCATCTCTACTAAAACACAAGAAGTTAGCCAGGCGTGGTGGCACATGCCTGTAAACCCGGCTACTCAGGAGGCTGAGGCAGGAGAATCACTTGAACCTGGGAGGTAAAGGTTACAGTGAGCTGAGACTGTGCCACTGCATTCCAACCTGGGCTACAGAGTGACTCCATATCAAAACAAAAAGAAAAAAACACAAAAACAAAAAACAACTACTTAGGGAGAGGAAGTTTTAACTAGGCCAAAGGTGACAATGTATACCAGGTTTCAAATAACTTACATCAAGCCTAAAAGTGGATGCTGACACAACAATATATTACACAAATTATTGACACTGTCCATTTTCATTTCATACTATCTCCTCTCAGACTTCAGCTCCTCCACACAGGAAGAGGCCAAATATTCATGTGCCCCCCACTTCACAAGACTCTGGGCTAAAGCCCTGCTCTTTGCCTTTCTGTCTCAGCCTGGGTGAGCTGGCCCATCTTAGACTGGCAACTCTGTTCTGTGTACAGGTTGTTGGAGCCCGAGTGCAACAGGAAATGTACAGAAGGTTTCAAATTATTATGTATACCTACAGGGAGGGAGAAGCAGATGCCATTTGAAAGGGGCCTGATTAGAGAACATGTTTGCCGACAGTCTATCTGATTGGCATCTGTGGCTTTGCAGCCAGACCATCTGTTTTTGCTAATGCAGCTTCCAGTGCGGTGCATAATGAGGTTAGGGTCAGGACTCTGTCGTTCGTCTCTGGCTTATGTGTGCCTCCTCCAGCTATGAGAACAGTAAAGGGGCACTGCCAGGACCATGCAAGTGGAGAACACTTCTCTGCCAAAATGTGTCCAGAAAAAAGGGGATAATGGGCTCCCTTTGTGTCTCTCCAGGGAGATTTTAAGTATGGAGGAACACAGAACTAGAGTGGTATGTGAATAGAGAGAAAGGATGATGGGTATAAGATTCAGTGGTTAAAAATGGATAGTATCACAAGTAGGAAAAGAACTTTAAAAATAAGACAAAAATCAAGAGGGACTGGCAGGTAGAGAGAAAGACACGTAAACATTAATGTCCCTGGGGTGATGTTTCAGAATTTGCAAAACAGAGTCTCCCCATCTCTCAACCCACTCCCAGCTCATGTGCACTTTGTTTAGAGTGCATCATAGCTGCACAATATTAGTCTAGAAATAATCAAAGCACCTATCAATTTGATAATGATTTCTTCTCATCTTTGTGCCTTCTGAAATCCCATCCTCATTCGAAAGCCCAGGGAGGATTCCTGATACATTTAAAGAATCTCTCTACTTAAGCTTGGGGACACACCAGATTTAAAGTAGATAATTTGACAAATTACATGTTATACTTGCTTTTGTGCAGTATATTGCATAAAATTGGCCTGTACCATTTTTATGGAACTCAGTAGCACCCCCTGAGGGTCACTGTTTGACAGCAGAAATTTACACGGGAGTAGTGCAGTGTTTATAATCTCGTTTGACAAACATAAAATACACTATAGTGTTATTTGAAGTTTATTAACCAATCTAAATCAAAAAGCTATTATGACTAAAAACATAGCAAAGCAAACTTTAGAATTTACATTCTCAAACCACACCCTTGTCTTTTTGGAATGTTGCACTAAGTGGGTACCCTTGTTACCCACCACAGCTGACCCAAGGCTCCTGACCCGAGAATCTACAGATTAAGAAGTTAGGTATCAAATAACAGGTGCTTTAAAAATTTATCTGTTAGGATTCCATCCTACATCAAGCTTTTCAATTTTTCTCTGTTTTACTGAATACACTGTTTTGATAACTATATTATACGTGCAGCTTTGATCTTACGCTTGAAGTATGTGCTTGTCATTCAGAATAATGGCTGGGGGAGCTTTTCTCTATTGAAATGAAAATACCCAAAGTCCTTGAATACTCCCCTCAATAGCAGAGATAAATACCTTATCGACTGATCTGCTGAAGTAAGAGTGTGATGGTGGAGTGGTTCTCTGTTCCTCTCTGAATTAGGCTATTCCTGAACTGCTGTAAAGAAATACTGAGACTGGGAAGTTCATAAAGAAAAGAGGTTTAATTGGTTCATAGTTCTGCAGGCTGTACAGGAAGCATGGCGGCATCTGCTTCTGGAGAGGTCTCTGGAGGTTTACAATCATGGCAGAAGGTGAAATAAAAACTTTCATGTCACATAGCAAGAGAAAGAGCAAGAGAGAAAAGGTGCCACACCCTTTTAAACAGCCAGTTCTCGTGAGAACTCACTCACTATTATGAGAACAGCACCAAGGGGATGATAATAAACCATTCATGAGAAATGCATCCCCACCCATGATCCAGTCACCTCCCACCAGGCTGTACCTCCAACACTGGGGATTACATCTCAACATGAGATTTTGGGCAGGGTACAAATTCTAACTACATCATTCCCTAATACAGACTTTGGAACACCTGCCCTTTTACACACTGCATATTGATACTCTATTGCCTTTTGTCAAAATTCAAACTTTGGTCCTTAGCTGATAAGCATTTTGAGCTATCACATGTCTAAGCATATTTATTTAGCAGTGTTTGTGTAATCATCTGGATATTTCAATGACTTTTGCTCTGAATATTTTACAAAAATAAGTAGATTATATAATAGGAGCTATAAAAGTGCTGGCCTCCGCATTTAACAGCACAGTTCTTATAAACTCAACTTAATTGAGATCATCATTAGATGAGCTGAAGCAGTGAGTTTTTAGTCTTAATTAGATGCTTAATGAATTAAACAGGCTAACTATATTAATTATGAAGAAAAGGAACAAAATTAAAATTTAGAAATAAGTCACATTCTGGAAATAAGCGTTGAAGATCATTTTCAAAAGGCAAGATGTTATTAAGACTTTTTAATGTTTTTGTTTCATGGGAATACCTCCTCAGACACACGTGTGCACACACTGACACAAAGTTCTTTGATTTTCAGTCACTTCTTGCATACATTTTAAGGACACATGATATAATAAAAATGAGAATGATTGCATACCTTCCTCTTTAAAAGGGAGTCTAAGAGTTACAACCTATTGGTGTGGTTGGTATAGGGTATTATTTGCATGACACCTTATAATTGAATAGACAACGTCCCCACTAGTGTTTTTCCACATGCCGAGAGTGACATTCAATGTATTTAACCACTGATATAGGCATACCCGTGCTGTTGGTCCTATTGAATTAGAGGAAAGTAATTCCTTGATAAATAAAATGATGATAATATCTTACAAATCTCCTTAAAGCAACAATGTAATTTTTTACATTAAGCAAATGCTCAATAAAGGGTGTAAGAGTATGCCAAGTTTCTTGTGTTTCGGTCTTCAGCAGATGAGGATATTTCAAGTCAATTCTATACCACAGGAATTTGTAATCGTTAATCTTATCTCTGTCAATGTAATTGTGGCTATAGAACTTGAAAAGATTCTCTTTCCTTAGTATAATTTGGCTTATTTGAAGGATTGATGATACTGCAATAATTTCCTCTTTCTCTGGGGTCCTGAACTCCTCTTCTGCTTGTCTCTCCATTGCCATAGACTTTTGCATGTCTCTAAGTCCTGGGCTCTTAGCCCAGCATTGCAGTATTAATGCTGTTTGCTACACCAATTCTAATCATGAATCAGATTTACAGAGGGCTTTGCAATAGAAAAATTGTAGCCATGGCATTGACTAGACTGAAGAGCTTAGTTACCAGAAGTCACTTATCAAATGGGAAGGCTAACTGCGATAGTTAATTTTATGTGTCAATTTGACTGAGCCATGGGGTGTCTGGATAGCTGGTCAAACATTATTCTAGGTATGTCCATGAGGGTGTTTGTGGATATGAGTTTAATATTTGAATATGTAGACTGAGTAAAGCAGATTGTCCTCTCTAATGTGCATGGGCCTCATCCAATCAGTGAAAGCCTGAATAGAACAAAAAAGCAGATCCTCCCCTGAATAAGGGGAATTTCTTCTTGACTGACTTTCATGAGCTGGAACACTGGTTTGTTTTTTTTCCTTCCTTCAGACTGCAGCTGAAATACCAGCTCTCTTGGGATTCCAGCTTACCCACTGCAAATCTTTGGACTCGCTAATGTTCGTAATCATATGAGTCAATTCCTTATAATACATCTGCCACACCCAGTGTCAGGTTCTAGCCCAAGCTGAGGTCCAAGGGAAGTGGGTAGATAAGTGGCAGGTAGCTGGAAAAACACTAGAGCAATCATAGGCAATTTTGACATGGCTTTACTCTCTCTCTCTCTGGGAGCAAGCCTGGGCATGAGCTGTGTGTACAGTGTTAGCAGGGTAAGTATACCTTTCACAGACAATAGCAGTACCAAGCCAAGCACGAGCTCACTTGAGGGGTTACCTAATGTGTCTCATATGGTGAGGTTACATAATGTGTGGATTGTGCACCTGTGCTCCAAACCTGCTGAGTCATGCTGTGCTGGAAGGCCAACTTGGCCTCCTTCTGACTAAAGTGCAACTATTTCCTTTACACTCCACCCCCTAGGCTGAGGGCATCTTTTGGGTAGGGACATGTGCCCATAGGGCAGAGCCCTGAATCCATAACCCACAACAACAATACAGAGAGCAACAGCTCAGTACTAGGATCTCAGCTATGCTACTTATGACTGTTAGGGCCCAGCATACCTGAGCCCAGGGATGCCCACCATCTCTGCTGGGGATTGTCAGTAAGGCTTTCAACTGCCTTAATCTCCCATGAGACTCCTTGAAGGGCTGCTGTTATGTTTTGCCAATTGTCAGGAACAAAGGTTTTGTGTTCTTAAAAGGCATAGATACCTCCTTGGGCAGCAGTTACTAATGTCTAAGGCGATCTGGTTTTGCAACACCACCTTTCTGATCTGATCAGTGGCATCTGTTAACAGGAGGAGGGCCACTTGGGTGTAATTCAGAGCCCAAGCAGCGTGCTCTGCATGAGCAGTAACTTGTGCTTCTACAGTTATGACACCTGCTCCAGGGATAGTCATTGCCAAGGGTTAGAACTGCCAGGGGGCTCACTGCACTTGCACAAAATGAGAGCATAACATCTCCCAGTTATGCGGGCATCTGGGCAACATGGGGAGAACAGTGGCAAGTACATAAGGCCACCCTCAGGTATAACATCCAGTCCACTTTGCTGGTAGGTAAAGCCACTCTGTGTGCCCCATAGATCCATAAACTCCCAGGGGCACAAAGTCCATCAGGGCCTGACCTTGGCAGTGACATGTGTTATGTTCACACAGACTGTGGTGGGTACCCATTTTACAGTGGTGTTACCCCAATGTTACCCTATGCACTGTGGCACCTGGGCCAGGGGTACTACATGTTCCCCCACTGGCTAGCCAGCACCATCATAAATGCTATGGGCCAGCCAGGAGATGGGTACACCATGGGTCTTGCAGCATCCTTTGCCCAAGGTTACCATGTTGCATTCCAGGCATCAGCCATGGGACCCCCAAGTCTCCAACCATGTCCAGTTCTCTGCAGAGGCGAGATGTATGTGCCAAGGCAAGCCATCCACAGCTGCTGATGGCAGGGTGGTACAGATCCAACAGTTGGAAACTGGTTACCTAGCGTAAGTGTGGGCCCAGTCCACAATGCAGTTGGAGTACGTTAAACTACGGTCAAAATGACAGAGTAGGCATAGGTACTAACAGAAGTAAATCACGTCACTCAGGAAAAATATAAGCTAACTTTTTATCCCTAGATAACAATGCAGTTGCCAAGGGCTTCTGCTCTGGGCAATGGTACCACATGTTCTCAGCTCCCTGTGGTTCCTTACAGTCCTGCCAAGGTCACAGGGGAGCTCATAATAGGCCACATAGATAGTATATATGTGCCCCAGAGGAGGATTCCTTCCCTGGTCGTTCCCCTACCATCAACTGCAGGGGCCATGTGTTAAACACCCAACATGCAAGTCATATTGTAGGCTCTCTCCCCAGGGAGCTACGATGGCCAACCACCAGCAGTGGGGGGCCTGGAGGGTTCATGGCCACAGCCAGATTTCTGTACCCCTGTCTTCAGGGGCATTGGGGCACACAACAACAGGTTATCATTTGTCCTCATACCTGGTCAAAGGAGGTCATCCTTGGCGTGTATCTGCAACTGAATGGGGGTGGCAGCTCAGTGTAACAAAGCCTCCAGTGGGGCCAGGCTGCCTTTCCGTGGCCATTCATTCAAGGTTTGGAGTACCAGGTCCAGCCTTGAACTCCAGCCTCACAAAGACAGGGGTGTGACATGCAAGCATAACCCATTCTTCAAGAGCCCATTATATGGCTCAATCTATCTGTAGCTTGTGAGTTGTATGGCACATGGAATCCCCACTTTATGTCCATTTGTTATGCCCATTGTTGTACCTGTTATCCAGTGAAATGTGTTCCCCTATCATTGAGTGGCCAGAGGGCAACCATACGGGGCACATAAATGTTGCTGGGCCCAGATGGTGTGTTGTTGGTTGGCCACCCTGCAAGGGTAGGCAAACAACAGGTCTGTGGCCATGTCCACAGCTGTTAGTGTGTGTATATTCCCTTGTGACTTTGGCAGTGACCTGATATAGTCTGCTTGCCACCTGGTCAAGGGCACTCACCCTATCGTCACTTGTGTAACACTGGACAGCTGCCTCCATTTAGCATATGCCTGAGCACATGCTGGGCATTTCTGACAAGCCTTGCAAATACCTTGTGTGTGCAGGGACAGACCCCAAATGCTTATTGACCTGCATGTCCCAGTTTCCTGTATAGCCACAAGGCCACATCTTGTGTAGGTGCCAACTCTAAGCATTGGATGTTGACTAGGGCATCTGCCTCATGGTTACCAGGGGTAGCCAAAGACATATGACCTGAAACATGATAAACAGTTACATCTTTCTGATGACCCGTTTCTTAGAGGTCTTGCCACCTGGCTTGGCCTCAAATGGGTTGGTGGCCAACTAGCCAATTCTGTATTTTCCAAGGAGTTAACCATAAGGTTAAGCCTTGATAGACTGCGCAGCTATCAGTACAGATTACCATAGGTGTCTTCTTGGTGATCACCATCCATACTGCTTTTAGTTCAGCCTATTGGCTACTTTGCCCACACCTAGTTTCAAACCATATGGTTTCAGTACTAGGTTGAACTGCAACAGCCATCCAGGCAGTAGCAGCACCTCAGCTAGATCCACCTGTGTACCATGCCTCATTGGCAGTGGGGGGACACTGTTCCTTAAACAGTGATGGCTCGGAGTCTAGGGGTGCATCAGACCCCATGGCCTTCTCTTGCATTAGGACTACAGGTCCCAAGACCTCTTACAGTTCTGCTGCTAAGGGGCTTGTACTCAGAGTACTCCACTGCTCTAAGTAGGTGCCCCACTTTGCTAAAGTAGATGTCTGTGCCATCCCAGTCTAGGGGGTCATTACCCACGAATGCACCCATCCTGCTATTGCACGATGACTGTAGCCCATCCTATCATACTCTCACAAACCTGAAAGGTGGCATTTACAGATGCTAGCTGTTTTCTATCAAGGAATACTGAAACTCAGCTCTCTTCCAAATTCAGTACCAAAAGCCTACTGGCCTTCTCAAGTGCTCCGTGTACAGATGCACATCTATGGTCAGATGCACATCCAGCTCAAATGGGTGCCCCTGGTCAACTACCCATAGGGCTTGTGTTTGCTGAAGAACCCGCTTGGCTGCCAGGAAAGTGGTCTCAGCAGCATCATCTCAATCCCATATAGCTCCCTTCTTTGTTAACCAATACAATGGTTTTATCATTTGAGCTAAACGGGGCATAAAGGCCCTCCAGCATCCCAGGAGACCCACAAAAGTTTGCAGCTGCTTCACCGTGGTGGTGTGGTGGGCTGGGGATATGCCTGAATTTTGTCAGTGCTAGTGTCTGGGACGGCCTTTGTCTTACCCAACCAGATAACTCCCAAGAATTTGGCAGGTAATCCAGGCCCTTGGACCGTCTATTTGTTGCCAGCCCAACCGCATGCTACCAAATGTTGCTTCAAGAATGCACCGTCACTTCTACATTTGCAAGAGAATCAGAAGTTAACGTAATATCATCAATATAATTGAATAGGCAGACCCCTTCTGGACATGACTAGGTGGCTAAATCCATGGCAGTGAGACCATGACATATGGTGGGGCTATGCACATAGCCCTGCGGCAACACTGCAAATGTCCATTGTCGCCTGTCCCAAGTGAAGGCAAACTGTTCCTGGCTCTCTGGAGCAATGTCAATGGAGAAAAATGCATTGGCCAAGTCCGCTACATAGTGGTATTATCCCAGTTCCATGGTCAAATGATCCATCAAATCCATGATTGACAGTACAGCTGCATACAAAGGGAGTGTTACCTTACTCAGTTCCTGATAGTCAACCATCATCCACAAAGTTCCATCAGCCTTTCTAACTGGCCACAGTGGAGAATTGTAGGGGCCGTGGGTGCCATGCACCATCTGCACTTTATCCAGCTTTTTAATCGTCTCAGTTACTGCCATATGCCCACCTGGCAAATGGTCACAGTCATGGCAGGACCTGAGGCTGGTAATGCATACATCCATGCAGCACCAGCTTCACCACATGTACTCGGAGTCTGAATTCCCCAGTATGGGAGAGACAGACACAACATATAAATGGAGAGCCAAGCAGCTGATGCCGAGGTACAGAGATACAAGTTTCACTTTCACTGACCAGCCTTTATAACTGTCAATGTAGGCAGGTTTTCCTGGAAACTTATCCAGATTCCCATAAACAAGGCTGCAATCTGTGCCAGTATCCACCAGCACAAGCACCCACTGTACATTGGTATCAGTGGACTGCCAACTACAAATGTGGCCTCCAGTCATCTCATGGGCCCCTAGGCTGGGCACTTCAGTCAATTCCCTATTCAAACAGAAAAGACTGCATTTCCACCTGGCTGCAGCAAGTAGTCTTTAGCTGAAGCACCCAGGCGGGACCAGGTCACACGGCAATGTCCTTCTCCCCCTTGGGCATTTTCTGGATTGCTGTTCCTGAGACAACTGTCTCTACAAAGTTAAGAGTACATCATTGGGCTGCTTATCAATTTTCTCTCAGTCAACCCTGGCCCAAATCAGATCTATCCACATCTATGAGCGTGTCCCTCATTGAGGCCCCTTTTTTTCCCATGGGGGAGCCCCCTGCAGGCAGGGCACTTTCCCCTTCTTTACAGCATAGATCCCTTGATCCCGCTGATGGCCTTCTGCTTCCCCGAGAGCCGTCAGGGCAGTGGTCACTTCATGTATGCAGCGACCTTTGTACAGAGTGAAGACAGCCAGCTAGGGATTCAAAGGCGCTTGGGGTTGCAGAACCCAAAGTGAGATCCCTCATGTGGGATGTGGAACATTCATCATCTGGTTCCCAAGTATTCAGATCAAACATCGCCTGCCGCATACCCATCTCCTGGATGACTTGCACAACGCCATTTACTCACAGTTTTCGGTATTTCACCGGCGTTGTTCCACACAGTCCATATGGCTGCTGACAGCCATTCAATCAGGGTGTAGTCACCTTGCCCTTATGCCAACCACCTGCTCACCTGCAGTTGCTGATGGAGGGAGGGGTGAGTCATGATAGAGGCTAACTTTTCCATCTCAGAGGTGGGACAGGAGACACTCTCTGCTCCTTTGTCCCACAAATGAAGCATCCATGCAGGCAGAGGTTCCCCTGGACACTGGTGGCACTGCTTGTCTAATTCCCGCAACTCATTTGGGGTTTAGGCAATATATGTAGTGTGTTGGGTTATGGTGGGGGGTGCCTGAGCCTGCCCTTGGGGCCCCAGCCGCTGTTCATAATCTACCTTCTGACAGACTATTGGGTGAGCCTGACAGGGATTCTTCCTCTTTGGTATCAGACCAAGTGGGGGTCTCTGGCTGAGACTGTGGACCCAGGTCTGCATTCATAGCAGTCTCTAATTCCTTTTCTAAGCTCTGTAGCTGGGCCTCCAGGCACCCTGTCTGTGCCTTAAGGTCCCTTACCTGTGATGCATCCCTCAGGGACTGGGTGTATACTTCTCGTAGCACAGTCAAAAATGCCCATCCAACTCTGCCAGCAAAGGCTCTTTCCTTCCTGGTGCTCTGTGTTTCCAGCTGCTTCAGTGCCTTTTCCATGCTTGCAGGGGACCCATTTACCACTGCCCAGATTTGCACTGGAGCCCATCTGAGCAGCACAGCTGCCACCGGCTACCACAATCCATACTGTGGTAACATGGCTGACCCAGAATCAGCAGGGACCAAAGGCCCACTCACCTCAGTATCCTGGCACTATGCCAAGTGTCATACCAAGTGTCAGGTTTAGTTCAAGCTGAGGTCTAAGGGGAGTGAGTGGGTGAGAGTAGCTGGAAAAACACTAGAGGAATCATAGGCAGTTTCAACATGGCTTCATTCTCTCTGGGCACCAGCCAGATGTACAGCATTAGCAGGGCAATTATACCTTTCACAGATAATAGTGGCTCTGAGCCAAGCATGAGCTCACGTGAGTGGTTACCTAATGTGCCTTATGTGGCATGATTACATAACAGGTGGGGTTGTACACCTGTGCTCCAAACCCGCTGAGTCATGCTGTGCTGGAAGGCCACCTCGGCCTACTCCTGACTGAAGTGCAGCCATTTCCCTTACATCTTTCTTTCTCTCTCTTCTCCCTCTTTTTTCCTCTCTCTTGTTTCTTTCTCTTTTTTCTCTCTCTCTCCTC
Organism: Alouatta palliata; assembly: GCA_004027835.1. Classification (NCBI taxonomy): domain Eukaryota; kingdom Metazoa; phylum Chordata; class Mammalia; order Primates; family Atelidae; genus Alouatta; species Alouatta palliata. Next base: position 14,186 of record PVKV010037339.1, read on the forward strand.
TCTTTTTCTTATTTGTATTGGTTCTATTTCTCTAGAGAATCCTAATATCCTAACACTGAGATTTTTTTTGGTCAGAAACTGTCCACAAATCCACAGGGCAGACAACTTGAAAATGATGATAATCATTTTATTTGCGTTAAAGGTTATTTTATTTTATTTTATTTTTGAGACAGAGTCTCATTCTTATTGCCTAGGCTGGAGTGCAATGGCGTGATCTCTGCCTCCCGGGTTCAAGTGATTCTCCTGTCTCAGCCTCTTGTGCCTGGCTAATTTTGTATTTTTAGTAGAGACAGGGTTTCTCTATGTTGGTCAGGCTGGTCTCCAACTCCCGACCTCAGGTGATCCACCCGCCTCAGCCTCCAAAAGTGCTGGGAATATGGATGTGAGTAAAGGTTACTTTTAAAGGATTGATTGCACCTGTTATGCCAGCTACTAAGGAAGCCAAGGAGAGGACAATCACTTGATGTCAGGATTTCAAGACCAGCCTGGACAACATCTTTATTTTTTTTATTTATTTATTTTTTATATATATACTTTTTATTGCATTTTAGGTTTGGGGGTACATGTGAAGAACATGCAAGATTGTTACATAGGAACACACATGGCAGTGTGATTTGCTGCCTTCCTCCCCATCACCTATATCTGGTATTTCTCCCCATGCTATCCCTCCCCAACTCCCCACCCCCTGCTGTCCCTCCCCTTTTTCCCCCCAA
>PVKV010037340.1:0-14896 GCA_004027835.1 Alouatta palliata
TCTGCCTCCCTGGTTCAAGCAATTCTCCTGCCTCAGCCTCCCGAGTAGCTGGGATTACAGGCATGCCCCACCACACCTGGCTAATTTTGTATTTTTAGTAGAGACGGGGTTTCTCCACGTTGGTCAGGCCGGTCTCAAACTCCTGACCTCAGGTGATCCACCTGCCTTGGTCTCTCAAAGTGCCGAGATTACAGACGTGAGCCACTGCACCTGGCCTTATGTGTTTCATTAATTTAACACTCCCTGAGCACCTCCTGTGTATGCCAGCACTGTGCGAGGTTTTAGAGATCTAAACTTGATTAACAAACATATCACAGCTAAACAGAACTCATGGTGGTGAGCTCTGGGATGGAAGGAAATGCAGGTTGGTGTGGGAGCATGGAGAGTAAGCCCCCACTCAACCTGGAGGCTCTCATCCTGCTACATGGTCGCGTGTGTCCCTGTTACTGCCTCCCACCCCCACCAGACTTCCTGTTCGCAGAGCAGGCACCTTTGTGGGTGGCACACGAATCCCTCACTTTTGCTCAGCACAGAGATTTTATAGATATGATTGGTTCAGCCTTCGTAGCAACCCTGTGAAGGAGTGTATTCATTTTCTATGGTGGCTGCCACAAGTTACCCCAGACTTTGTGGCTCAAAACAACACAGATATATTATCTTACAATTCTGAAGGTCAGAATCTGACATGGGTTTCCCTGGGCGAAAATGAAGGTGTCAGCTGGGCTACAGGTCTTTCTGGAGGCTCTAGGGGAGCCTTCTCTTCCTTGCCTTTTCCACCTCCCAGAGGCCTCCTACATCCTTTCCTCATTTCCACTGTCTCTGTCTTCAGAGCCTGCAACACTGCATCATTTCTCTGTGTCTTATTTTCATTGCCACATCTTTTTTATTTTTTTGAGACAGAGTCTCAATCTGTTGCCCAGGCTGGAGTGCAGTGGTGCCATCTTGGCTCACTGCAACTTCTGCCTCCTGGGTTTAAGTGATTCTCCTGCCTCAGCCTCCCAAGTAGCTGGGATTACAGGCATGCACCACCATGCCTGACTAATTTTTGTATTTTTAGTAGAGATGGGGTTTCACCATGTTAGCCAGGCTGGTCTTGAACTCCTGACCTCAGGTGGTTCGCCTGCCTTGGCCTCCCAAAGTGCTGGGATTATAGGCGTGAGCCACCATGCCTGGCCTAATTTTTGTATTTTTAGTAGGGACAGGGTTTCACCATGTTGGCCAGGCTCTGACCAACTCTTTCTAAGGCTCCTGTGATTACACTGGGTCCACCTGAATAACCCAGGCTACTGTCCTTATTATAAGGTCAGCTGAGCAGCAACCTTAATTATACCTGTAACCTTAATTCCTTGTTCCCACATAATATAACATATTCACAGGTTCTGGGGACCAGGACATGGACATCTTTGTGTGTGGGGGGGCACAGTTCTGCCTCCACAGAGAGGTAGGACAGAGTCATTCTCCTTGGTTTATACCTAAGGACATTGGAGTTCCGAGAAGTGACAGCTCATGTGAAGGACTAGGCAACTTAAACCTGGATCTCCTGGCTCTAAGTCCTGTGGGATTTTCTCACCTCAATATTGTTTTGTCATTAACTGTCATCATTACAGCTAAAATTGTAATTACAGATTCTCGTAACTAAGTAGAAATATAAAGGCCCGTCAAGCCAGTGAAGGCAGCATGATCCCTGAAGCTCTCTTATTAATAATCGAGTAGCTATTTCCTTTTTCCTGTTTCATTTAATGCGTAGCATATTTTTATCATAAAACCAAATCTAAAAAGTCACATTACTGAATATGTTACACATCATTGACAATTGTTTATATATGTGTGTTTTCCTCCTAAAAGGAGACCAATGTGCATTATTATAAACCATATGCTTCTAGGTAAACATTATTTGTTGATTTTTCATTTTACTCTCTTCTGCACTGTATCTACAGACCAGTGATCCCACGCCTGCTTTTGTGACACCCCATTGTGTCAGAGGGCGTTACGAAATTCTCAAAGCAAATTTAATTTACTTCCATGTTCAAAGTAAGTATATGCAGTGCCCAGCTTTTAGAAGTGGAAGTTGTTGCAAAACCAAACAATGGTAGGCCAACAGAACGCCAGAAACGTTGGCAGATTGCCTGTGAACAAAGAATATATTGCATTTGAATACTGTTGCCAGGAAGGAGAACTTAGATTTATTGGGGGCCTTTGTCCCAGGGATGCTGGGTCACGTGCTTCCGCACATTAGCAGAAGTGGGGCGGAGGCACAAACAATTTCTAAGCTATTTCATTACTTAAGTGATGAAAATTGAATTTGGGGGGTGTATTAAAAAGTGATGCGGGTTCAGGGACCTCCAGGCAGTCTGGCTCCTGTGAGGAGAGGGATCTTGGCAATAGAATGTGCCACCAAACAAGCCCAAGGCCTGGGTACCTGGCTTGCTCTTAGGATGCGCCCTAATCCCAAGAGCATGAAACTGAGCTTGATAGAAAGTCTTAAAAAAAATGATGGGCCAAGCTCAGTGGCACATGCCTGTAATCCTAGCACTTTGAGAGGCTAAGGCAGAAGGATTGCTTGGGTCCCAGAAGACCAGCCTGGGTGGCAGTAGAGACCCCATCTCTATCACAAACAGAAAAAAAGAAGGAAAAAGGAAAACAAAAATGAAAAGCCCCAAGTGCCCCCAAGAAAATAGCTTCTGTTCTGGGTCCTTGCTTAGTCACTTACTATTTCTTTTCCCTTCGTTTAACCTCAGTGAGCCTCAGTTTTCTGATGAATGAAATTGGTATAACACCCCTCTACAAAGTTTTTATTAAAGTTGGTAACGTATGATGTGAAATTACTTTGTAAGTGAGCAGGCTACACACATACCAGGGGCCATGGTATCAAGGGGGTGACCCTGCACCCACTATGTGCCCTTCCTGGTGCCCCACCTCTCTCATAGCCTGAGGGCACCCCAGGTACAAGGGGCTAAAAGTGTCTCTTTTCCTTTCTTAAATCTGACTTCACATAGAGCATAGTGATTAGCGACAGAAAGGGAAAACAAAGCCGAATTGAAGTAATTCCTGGGAAAGACGCATACAGAACTGGAACTTTGTCATCTGTGTTATTATAGAGTCAGTGGAGTGCCACCCTGGGGAGTTTGATTTCGGGGACATTGCCTGGCTGTGCTGTATTTAGATGTGAGCCTTAAACACATTTCTTAATCTCTCTGTGCCATAATTTTCTCATCTGTGAAATGAAGATATAATAGGATCTATCTCAAGAGGCTTGTGAGAATTAAATGAATTAGTACATGAAAAGTGACTTAGAGTTGTCCCTGGAAACTTAGAAGTGCATAATTGTTGGCTTTTTTTTTTGCTTGTGTATTTTTTCCTTCTAACCACTATACTAACGAGGATGGCTTTTGTTATTATTATAGAACATTTTCCAAGAATTTTGTATCAGAAACTAGAGTCATATATTTATGTTTTTCCTCTACTTCATAACCTCTTTTTCTGAGCTATAAATTAAATACCTTGCCTTTGAACTTTTGTAACGATAAATGCAGTACAACTTAGAATACATAAATATTTGAGCTAAAGAATCCCGAAAAAATTACAGACTGACTTGTGTAGTGCTGCATGGATTTAGCAGTAAGTTTATTCTTCACTTAGTGAAGAAACACATACATGTGTCTGAAGAACAGAAATGAAAATATATGGGAGAACTAAAATCCTTCAGATGTTTGTGTTTCTGATAATTACGTCTGAGAGAAACTGAGAGGGATCCTGATATACACGCACTCACGTGTTCTTTCTAATTCTGTCTGGAGATCTTAGAAATGCAAAAGCTTTGGTCACATTTAGAAAACAAGCATGTCAGTGCAGCAAAAAAGAGCCACACAAGCTGGGACTCTAGAGTTCAGTCTAGATGTGGATAATTTTCAAACTGGAGAGATTAGGCACCAAACCACATGAGACAAGAACTCTTGAGGCTCCTGGGAGCAGGTGATTATCTGGTATTAGGTAGCTGCTCTTGTCTTTTTTTTTTTTTTTTTTTTTTTGAGACAGTCTTGCTCTGTCACCCAGGCTGGAGTGCAGTGGTGCAATTTTGGCTCACTGCAGCCCCCGCCTCCTGGGTTCAAGGGATTCTCCCAGCTTCCTGAGTAGATGGGTCTACGGCCAAATGCCACCGTGTCTGCCTAATTTTTGTGTGATTTTTAGTAGAGACAGGGTTTCACCATGTTGGCCAGGCTGGTCTTGATCTCCTGGCCTCAAGTGATCTGCCCGCCTCAGCCTCCCAAAGTTCTGGGATTACAGGCACGAGCCACTGTGCCCGGTCTATTGTCTTAAACTCCCTAGTAATGTAAAAATAACTCCTCATTAAGAAAATCTTAAAAAGAATTAAGGCTTGTCATCTTGGGACAGAAAAGAGTCAGGTAAAATCAACACATAGGCTTGAAGCATCTATTTTGCAACCGGTACCCTCACATTGTTGAGCTCATGTTGATGATGACTTTGGTATCTCACAAGTTGATATCACCTTGTATCTACCCTTCCTGGAATTGCCCAGTTTCTGAAACAAAGGTAGGAAGGACTGTCGAGCCATCTTGGCTGCAAGGCTCAGTATAGGAACAGAAGACTACAGGGAGGTAGGTCCTGTGCGTCTTGGCTGCAAGCCCATGACCTCTTTCATTCACGCACTGGCCCATTCACTCCTTGCACAAATATTTATTGAGTGTGTAAATGTATGAAGTTATAGTGAGAGCAAAACCCTGCCTTCCTCAAGATGACAACAGAGTTGATCCAGGAGACTGAAACCTATAGGTGTTATTACAGCAACAAATGCCTCCCTAGGCTTGGTGATGAGGTAGGGAGGAGACGCAAAAACACAGCAGAGTTAAAGTGAGCAGAGGCAGGAGGAAGGATTCCTGGCACCTTTTTTTTTTCTCTGACCCAGAGCATCAGAGTTGGAGTAGGGTTGTGGGGAGGAAGAGGGAAAAAAAAGGGACCACTGAAGACTTCCTTTCCCTGAACTGGTGTGGGGATGATGCTGTGCAGACTGGTACTGGGCAGCTACATTGGTACTATGTGGTGGGCAGAGCTTCCATGAACTTCTCCTGCTGTGGTTACCTGGGTTTGGGAAAGACTCACCTTCTTTCCTACTCTGCTTTTTCTGCCTTTTTTTTTTTTTTTTGCGACGGTGTTTTGCTCTTTTGCCCAGGCTGGAGCGCAGGGGTGCGATCTCAGCTCACTACAATCTCTGCCTCCCTAGTTCAAGCAATTCTCCTGCCTCAGACTCCCAAGTAGCTGGTATAACAGGTGATTGCCACTACGCCCAGCTAATTTTTGTATTTTTAGTAGAGACGGGGTTTCACCATGTTGGCCAGGCTGGTCTTAAACTCATGACCTCAGGTGATCCACCTGCCACGGCCTCCCAGAATGCTGGGATTACAGGCACGAGCCACTGCGCCTGGCTGCTTTTTTCCTTTCTCGTTTTTTCTCCCCTGGTTTTCTGTTTTCTCTCCTTCCATCCCCTTTTACTCTTTTGTCTTTTTTCTCTTTTCTTCTTTGTTTCCTTTCTATTGTTTTACTATCTTCTTTTCTTTCCCTTTCTCCATTTCTCTTCCTTTCATTTTTTAAAACCTCCTCTTTCCTCATAATCTCTTTTATCTCACTTGTTCCCTCATGCCCCTTCTCACCCCCAACTCTTTTATTTCCTTCTGATTTTTCCTCCTGGCCCTTCTCTTTCCTCTCACAGTTTTATTACTGCAGACAAATGTGCTTGTCGAAGGTCGGCCGGTCCCCTCCCTACCCATCTGTGTGCGCACACATCTTTATTGAATTTGTAGCTTAGCCCCATTTCACACCTTGATGGTGGACCCCAGCCCTGTGAATTTAGAAATGGGGACCTTTAGACAGGTACAAAACCAAGGTTGGGAAACAGTGCTCTGAGTACTTTGGCTCCCTGTATTCAACAGAATTCTCCCTTTTCCAGTTCCTGCCTTTATAACTACCTCTGCATTCAACAAGGAGAGAACACGACAAGCTGTGTCTCCACGCTGGTCTACACACACAGAGGATGCTGGGTAAATTCGTGTTTTTTTTTTTTATCATGTTTTTCCAATTATATAGTAAAGTCCATGCAAGAGAGTCAACTTGGTTTATGTTTTCTTCTGTTACTTGCTCTTTGACTATAGCTAAAATATGACTCTTCATCAGAGTTGGGAAAATACTTGCCCCCTCCTGATTTTTGTGGGGCTATAAAGATTTATCTACCTGTCAGGTCCAATGTCCAACCAGAAACAAACTATATACAAATGAGATTATGTTATAATCTTATTTTATCAATCATATGAAGGATCTTCTCTTATAGTCTTTATGGACCTAAGACTTCAGCACCACCTCTGTTTGGCAAATTTGAAAGCGACACACACTTCAACTCAGAGGTTTCTTACGGAAACCTATTGGCACAGGCTGGAAGTACCTTCACGCTCAGCTGAAGTCCATTCTTCTGCCGTCAGATAAGGACTGCCAGACAGCTGCACACTCAGGTCCTCACACTGCCCTCACTAGCATAACACCTGGGACAACTTGTTCCACCTCAGTTTTTTATTTCTAAAAAATGAGACTGGTATAACCTACCACATGAGGCTGGTCTTCGCATTTAATGAGAACATAGCATTGAAGAGATGCCTGAGGCTGGGCCTGGCGACTCACACCTGTAATCTCAGTGCTTTGGGAGGCTGAGGCAGGAGGATTGCTTGAGCCCAGGAGTTTGAGACCAGCCAGGGCAACATAGTGAGAAACCCATCTCTATGAAAAATAAATAATAATAATAAAAAGAGCTGTCTGGGCTTAGCTGTCTGAAATTAATTGAAGCCACATTGTAGAATTTCTTACCTCAATAACTAAAGATACGTGTTACCTTTCGTGACTAATTATCTGTACCTATCATTGTTAAAGATCTTTAAAGCATGTTCTCCAAACACTTCCCATTTAACCCATTGCAACTCATAATTCTGTGGGTAAGAAGTTAGACCATGGAACTGAAAATGCAACAAGTTTCTGCTACAATACTCAGAGTTTTTACTACGTCCTGTTTCCTTAAAGAACTGGAAAACTGCGTTGAAGTACAAATTTCTAAAATATTCCTTACGTCTGGATGCTCCCCTGTGGCTTTCAGTGTCTAGTCACATGTAATGTTAGAGTTTTCCACAGCTCAGTTTAAGGTGACACTAACTTCTGTCAGAAAAGTATGTCTCAGCCTCCCACTTCTGCTTTCACCTGTGATGCCCAATGTAACCGTGATGATTGACTTCAAGTCAAAACGCATCATCATTACTCCAGACCATGCAAGTGAGGTGGGTGGAGAGAGTGGGGAAGATCCTGGGTAACTTTGTGGGGCAGAACAGCAGAGGTGCTGGCTTAGGTGTCAAGGGCTAGCCCTCCTGGGCTCACGTTTTAGGGTTCTTGGGCTCAAGCAACTGCTTGTTCAATTTATAGAATTCCTTAAGGTCAGCAAAATTACCAAGGGATGGGTTTCTACAAAAACTGGACTTCTGGGCACAATTTAGTGATCTGATTGGACAGGATACAGGAGGTCCAAACTTCTGCACATTTATGTTGCCCAGAGAGCTCAATGATGGACTGAAAAATGGCACAAAGTTTCTCTGTGTTTGTCAGTAGTATTTCACCACAGTTCAGGGAATGACAAACCTTAAAAGGTATTCTGTAATTGACACATAACTTGTGAAGATGCTCTCACTACCTGCTCCAGTCGGCCAAATACTTTTAGAGGTGATAGGCTTCCTAAGGCTGTCTACAGCGTTAGGCCACTTCTCATTATAGCAAGTGTCATTGTTACTTCTTTTGCTCTAGATACTGTATGGAGTTTAAGACAGAGTCCTTGACCCCTCACTGTGCTCTGGAAAACCGGCCCCTGACTAGATGGATGCAGTATCTCCGAGAGGGATACACGGTGTGTGTGGATTGTCAGCCTCCAGCTATGAACTCTGTGAGCCTCCGTTGTTCCGGAGATGGCTTGGACTCTGATGGGTAAGGAAGAAAATTAACTGAAGTACTTTTCTTGTCACTCATTCTGGGAGATCTGTCCTCTCCATGTCCGGAACAGCAGACCAATATGCAACATATCAAGGCATGATTTAGGAAGTCAAAACAGTAGGTGAGGCGGACCATCCTTCCCACTATGGAACCCAGAAGCCCTATATACCAGCAGTGAACTTGGGTACATTTGGACATTGGGGGCTGGGAGTGGCAGCTTATGCCTGTAATCCCAGCACTTTGGGAGGCTGAGGCAGGTGGATTGCTTGATCTCAGGAGTTCAAAACCAGCCTGAGCAACATGGTGAAACTCCATCTCTACAAAAATTAGCCACGCATGGTGGCACATGCCTGTAGTCTTAGGTACTGGGGAGGCTGAGGCAGGAGGATCACTTGAGCCCAGGAGGCAGAGGTTACAGTGATCCGAGATCGCACCGTGGCACTCTGGCATGGGTGACAGAGCCAGACCCTCTCTCCAGAAAAAAAAGGGATATTGGAGTTCAGAAATGGTCCCAAATGATCACCAAAAACCTAATCACCCAAAGTGGTGTTTTAAAGATCACTAGAATCAGAATCTCGTGATTCTGACCCTCATTTCCAACTAACTGAATCAGACTCTTTGGAGATGGATTTTTCTTTTTTTTTTTTTTTTTTTTTTTGAGATGGAGTCTCGCTCTGTCGCCCAGGCAGGAGTGCAGTGGCAGTGGGTTTTTAATAATGTCTTAGGTTAGGAGCCAGAAAACTTTTTCTGTAAAGGGCCAGAGCATAGATATTTTTGGCTTTTCAGGCTGTGTGGTCTCCGTGACAACTCCTCAACTCTAATTTTGTAGCAGGAAAATAGCCACACACGTGCAAACTTTGGCTTTGTTCTAACAAAACTATCTATGGACTCTAAAATCGGAATTTCATATAATTTTCTTGTGTCATAAAATACCATTATTGTTTTGATTTTAACACTTTAAAACATAGAAATTAGTCTTAATTCACAGTCCAGATGCAAAGAAGGGGTAGGCTGGCTTTGGCCTCTATGGGGTCCTAGTTTGGGGACTCCTGCCCAGGTAATTCATGCCCACAGTGAAGTTTCAGAACTGTTGCTGAATGGGGCTTCTTCATAAAACCCTGGCTGAGACAGTGGTGGGCTCATCTCTGCAGTGTAATAATCATATATACATCTATAGATTTCTCTGAAAGAATTGACTCCAAAAACATTTTACCACCATGCACATGTATCCCAGTTCTGCATTTATTTAGTGTTTAAATTTGATAACACTATTCAAAACTAAAAGAAGAGTCAACTTCGTGATGAGCAACTATTGGGCAAAGACTCATTTAGGTCACACATAGATTCTGGTTTTCAGTATGTCAGGTGGAACTGGCAGAAATTCAGATTAAAAAGTAAAATATGGGCCTTTCCAGTCAATTATTATTCCTGTAGAATGTTACCATATTTAATAACTTGAATTTATATTTATTAGTCACTAGTGCCTTGTGGCCTCCATTAAGCATATCATATGAACAATAAAGTGGGTAAGGAATTTATATCAAATAGAAAATATTTACATAATATTTTTCTGAATACCTCATCCATGTTTTGATTTTAAATGAATTTATAATTTAATTTGTATCCATAAAGTATTTAAACCCTGGCTGAGGTAGCAGTGACTTTAAAAATAATAATTTTAATAATCTGGCTTTGCTCTTTTCAGTTCCCTTGTGTTTTTTTTTTTTTAATTATAAAATCAAAGAGTTGGAAAGCATTAAAAGAGATCATTTGGTTCAGACCCCCAATTAAAATATATATGGAACAGTCAGTCATTTTCCTTTATGCAGCACTTGTACTCAGATAGAGGGGGAAAAGCAAATGCAGTAACCACAAGCTCCTCTCTCAACATGAAGGTGTTCTAAAGTAGCGATTAATTAAAACTTGCTTTGACAGAAACTAAAGAAGGGAAACTCTGTTTGTGATCATTTAAAAAAAAAAAAATTGAGGAACTGGGTGTGGTGGGTCACATCTCTAATCCCAGCATAAGCCAGGAGGTGCAGGCAGGAGGATAACCTTGCACTCAGGAATTTGAGACCAGCTGGGCAGCATAGTGAAATTCCATCTCTACAAATAATTTTTCTTTATAAAAGTTAGCCAGATGTGGTGGCATGTACCTGTGGACCCAGCCATCTGGGAGGCTGGGGTGGAAAGACAGCTTGAGGCCAAGAGTTGGAGGCTGCAGTGAGCCATGATCATGCGACTGCACTACAGCCTAAATGGCAGAGGGAAAAAAAGAAAAAAAAGAAAGAAGGAAGGAAGGAAGGAGGGAAAGAAATGTGATAACACAGAGTTTTCAAGTGCATTACAATTTTTTTTTGAGACAGGGTTTCACTCTGTCACCCAGGCTGAAGTGCAGAGGTGAGATCATGACTCACTGTAGCCTCCAACTCCTGGGTTCAAGCAATCCTCCTACCCCAGCCTCCGAAGACCACAGGCGGGTGCCACCATGTCTGGCTAATTAAAAATAATTTTTTGTTTTGTATAGATGGGGTCTCATTATTTTTGTTTTGTATAAATGGGGTTAAATTCAAAAAAATTAATTTTTTTAACTTCAAGTTTTAATTCTTTTTCTTTGGTATGCTTTTAGTGTAACTGACATTTTCAAAATATCGTTTCAGAAATCAGACTCTCCATTGGCAAGCAATTGGTAATCCTCGATGTCAAGGAACTTGGAAAAAAGTTCGGCGAGTAGACCAGTGTTCTTGTCCAGCTGTTCACAGTTTTATTTTTATATAGATGGTGACGTAAATATTTTCAAATGCATTTGTAAATGTGCTAAATACTCTCAAGTCATGTTCAATGCTTCCTAAACCTTCAATTTTGGCCAAAGTCCCTGAACACATCATTGCCACACTCCGAAGCAAAGAAAGAAAATTTAAAGAAAATTTAGGGGCCAGTTCTCAGGGAACACAGGTCCTTTATTTTTATTTTAACTAAGTTGGAAGACCCATTCAAAAAGCTCCTGTGGTTTTATGTTCTTGACCTTTCATCTGGAGTCCTCTGATTCAGCGGGTGCCTGGTGAGACACAGAATACATGTCTGTTTGCTAAAGTAAAATTACTGCAACTCAGTCCAATTATTGGTGATGGAAGTGTCATTTAAGGGGAACTATGTTTTGAATCTTGCAGTGTTTCTTTTTATTTTATAATCTTTTAGAAGCATCTCACTTTAAAAAATGTATACAGCTATGTACACTCTGACACATATATTTCCATACATTTACTACTCCATAAATTCTGCAATAATTTCAAGCAAATTATCACAAATGATTTTTCCACAGGACAAATTATTTAAAATTTTAGTAAGCATTCTGTAATGAAAAACCAACTATACTAAAAACATTTTTTGAAGAAGAAATTTTTTTTCGGTTAAGTGAAAGGATCAAATGCTTATTCTAGGTCCAGGAGTTCTTTTAAATGTTATAATTTTCATGAAGAGAAATGTTGGCACCAATGAATGAAACAATTGCTTTCATTTTGAAAATTCTACCACCATTTGCATCTAAGATTATTTCCAAGGCTTAAAGCCTTAAGCTGAATAACATAATCTTTCAGAGTCCAACTTCAAGTTTAGTTGAGTTAAGCTATTTTTTTCCTATCACATGCATCTTCGAATGTTTGGAGTGGATGGCATGTAGATTACGGAAGGCATAGACTTCATTACAGATGCTATGATCTCACACACACAAGTAAATATTAGTCTCCCTATTTTATGACTGGAAAATCAATGAACTAGAGGCAAAATGGCATGAGATGACAAGTCATTCTGTAGCCAGCCACAGAGCCAAATTTGGACTTCTCATCCAGGACTCCATGAAAAACCTAATTTTGCCAAACACTGTGTTGGAAAAGCGAAGCCCCTTTCATTTTTGAAGTAAATTTTAAATTCAGGATATTTAGTTTAGAGAATTGAGTCTTGAGATGTAAACTATGTGAAATGCCTTTGGTTTCAGTTAAATAATATTTACTAACAAATGATTTACTAAAATACATATTTCTTGGTCCTTATCATGTAATGACAGATTGACAACAGCAATAGGGATAGGAATTTCCCCAATAATTAATAACACCGAGTAGCAATATTTCTGACTATATTTTCATTTAATTGTCAAAGTTGTTTTTGTGAAAAGTTCAATTATTCAGAAATTAATAATAAAATACGTGAGTCTCATCAAGGCTAGCAACTTCAACTCAGTATTAACCTTTTCATACTATTTCTAACATTTATAAAGCTAGATTTTTGAAGCTATGTCTGTCTGAGTAATTTCCAATGTTACTTAAAATTTTTATACCAGTAAATAAATGTTTTGTTCACATTTATAAACGCTCTACAGTTGTCTGACTAGAAAATAACCCAAATTTTCTGGACTAGTCAGAGAATGATAAAATTTCACCAAAAACAAAACAAAAAATCCTTCAGAATGGATAGTCATAGGTACAATGACTAACAGCAATAAAGCTGTCATGCGTTTATGGTTCCAATGTGTTATAATATTTAACATAATTGAGTTGTATAAAATAAATTTTTCACCTTATGCATTTAATTTTTGGTGGATGACCAGTAATTGCTTTCTTATTGAAGTTAAATTTTTGTTGTTTCTATTCTTGAGAACATTTTATGGGCTAGAGGAGTTAACTGTTAACAGTTTTGAAAAGCTTGTTATTCATTTCAGCAAAGCTCAAGGGAAATAGTTCAGAACTGAAACATGTAGTCCAAGTGATGAACAAAAATCCAAAAGTTTTTATTTTCAAAATTAAAAATCAAAGCATATAAGACTTCTTGGCATTCCTTTTTAATGAGTACCTTAGTCTTAGGGCTCTATCCCCAGGCATTCTACAAAGATTTATGAACTCTAGAATCCCTTAATAGACTGATTTTCAAAAGTGCATGCAGAAAAGAATTTGAACAAAAATAAATACAGCCACCAAGAAAGAAGGGGAAAGAAGCTAGAGATAATGGCCATTTTTGAAAAGAAAAGTGAAAAATAAGCGAAAGGAAAAAAAAGAGTAGAAAAAGGACTAAGGTAAACTATCATCACAGTACCCCTTTTAGAGTCTTGCTTTGGTTTACAATTATTACAATTAAGCATAAACTGCAACAGCAATAAAGTGTTTGGTTCTCATCTGGCATAAAAGTTTCAGTTAACTAGCTTTTCCAGATATGCACAAAAATGATGTTAACAAAACTGGTTCCTGGAGAGAGATGCAAGATGGCCGATTAGCAGGAGCTCAGGATTGTAGCTCCCACTGAAAGCGCAGAGAGTGAGTGGACGCCACATTTTCAGATGAATTTTTATTGCCCACGGACCAGGAGATTCCCGGCGGAGGAGCCCCACGGGTCACCAGCGCGACTCATTTGGCCGGCTCGGCCGTTTTGCAGGCACCCCTGCGAGGCAGTTCTCAATCCGGAGAACACGGGACTAAGTGCCCTTTTGGAAGGCAGAGTCTCCCATTCAGCTGATTGAAAAGCGGACTGAAGCGGAGAACCAGAATGGGAGATTCGCGGGCAGAAAAGCGCCACGAATCTTAACGCTGCTGTTTAAGCCGGCATAGTGGGTCACCTTAGGGGAAGGCTGGTCCCCCCTGACAAAAAAAAAACCAAAAAACAAAAAAAACCAGCAATTGGAACTGCTGAGGATTGAGAGTTTCACAGCAAGCACAGCTGAACCCGGGAAGGTCCAGCTCTGTGGGGGAGGGGCGTCTGCCGAAGGAAAACTAAGAAACAGAAAAAACTTTACCACCAACAAGCTGGACGTCCACTCAGAGACCTAATCTGAAAGTCAGCAATTACACAGACGACAGGTGGATAAATCCACAAAGATGGGAAGAAACCAGGGCAAAAAGGCTGAAAACACCCGAAATCAGAATGCCTCTCCTCCTACAGAGGACTGCAGTTCCTCATCACCTAGGGAACAAGGCCTGATCAAGAATGAATGTGAGGAATTGATAGAATCAGGCTTCAGAAGGTGGATAATAAGAAACTTCCGTGAGCTAAAAGAACATGTTCTAGCCCAATGCGAAGAAACTAAGAACCTTGAAAAAAGGTTTGACGAAATGCTAACAAGAATAGACAATTTAAAGAGGAATATAAGTTAACTAATGGAGCTGAAAACGCCATACGAGAACTTCCCCAAGTATGCACAAGTTTTAACAGTCGAATTGATCAAGCAGAAGAAAGGATTTCAGAGGTCGGAAGACCAACTTAATGAAATAAAACGAGAAGACAAGATTAGAGAGAAAGAGTAAAAAGGAATGAGCAAAGTCTCCAAGAAATATGGGACTATGTGAAAAGACCTAATCTATGTTTGATAGGTGTATCTGAATGTGATGAAGAGAATGAATCCAAGCTGGAAAATATTCTTCAGGATATTATCCAGGAAAACTTTCCCAACCTAGCAAGGCAGGACAATACTCAACTGCAGGTAATACAGAGAACACCATAAAGATATTCCTCAAAAAGAGCAACCCCAAGGCACATAATCATTATATTCACCAGGGTTGAAATGAAGGAGAAAATACTAAGGGCAGCCGCAGAGAAAGGTCAGGTTACCCACAAGGGGAAGCCTATCAGACTCACAGCAGATCTCTCAGCAGAAACCCTACAAGCCAGAAGAGAGTGGGGGCCAATATTCAACATCCTTAAAGAAAAGAACTTTCAACCCAGAATTTCATATCCAGCCAAACTAAGTTTCGTAAGTGAAGGAAAAATAAAATTTTTTACGAACAAGCAAGTACTCAGAGATTTCATTACCACCAGGCCTGCTTTACAAGAGCTTCTGAAAGAAGCACTATATACAGAAAGGAACAACCAGTATCAGCCATTCCAA
>PVKV010037341.1:0-14900 GCA_004027835.1 Alouatta palliata
AAAAAAGCAGTTTGGAGATATGACAAAGATGTTTGAACTACCATTTGACTTGGCAATCTTAGTAGTGGGCAGATACTTGAAGGAATATATAATTCTACCACAAAGACATATGCACAAATATGTTCATCACAGCACTATTCACAATAGCAAAGACATAGAATCAACCTAGATGTTCATCAACAATGGACTGGATAAAGAAAATATGACACATTTACACAGTGGATTACTATACAGCCATAAAAAAAGAATGAAATCATGTTCTTTGACCCAAGGATATTATCCTAAGCACACTAATGTGAGAACAGAAAAGCAAATACTGCATGTTCCCACTTATAAGTGGAAAGCTAAACATTAAGTACACATGGACACCAGAGTAATAGACACTGGGGCCTACTTCAGGGTGGGGTGAGAAGAGGGTGAGAATCAAAAAACTGTCAGGTAATATAATCACTACCGGGGTGATGATATAATTCGTACTGCAAATCACACCAACATGCAATTTACACATGTAACAAGCCAGCACATGTACTCCCTGAAACTAAGAATAAGAAAAAAAAATTAGTTTAGGTTAAAATAAAATATTGGATACTAAAATGGAAAGTATATTTCAAAGATTATAAAACGTAAATGAGAGTATATTATTTTTTGATATAAAATACTATGGAATTCAATCTCTTTTGAAATAAGAATTAGTTTAGTTTCAAATTGCATAATATAAAATTGAGTGATTATTTAGTTTCTCTTCCATAAAGCATATAATGTAAAAAAATTGGCATCACTTGTTTCATATTTATATTTTTTATATTTTCTGCATATTAAATTAAAATAAATTCATATTTTTAAAAATTTATTTTGTTGAGCTTATTCAGGCTATTTAATCATAAAAAAGTATTATGAAAATAAAATGTGGAGCCAGATGGACTAGCTTAGCAAAATAATGCTATTATTGTATATTTGGGGGATATTATTTTGTTATTGTCTGCTATGAGCTGTGTATGAAGAATGACTAAGTAATATTTAGCCAAGCACAGAAAGACAAATACCACATTTTGTCATCTTATGTGGAATCTAAAACAATGGGACTCTTAGAGGCACTGGTAGAATAGTAGTTAAGAGGCTGGTGGGGTGGGGCAGATGAAATGAAGGTCAAATCTCAGACAGGAGGAATACGTTTTATTTTTTGGAGGGAGTTCTTCTAGACAGTGTGGTGAATATAGTTGATAGTAGAGCATCGTACATTTCAAAATTACAAAGAGTGGGAAGTTCAAATGTTCTCACCACAAAAAAAAGTTAAATACTTGAGGTGATAGATATATTAATTAGCCTGATTTAATTATTTCATATTGTTTTCATGAATTCTAACATCAGTTTATATCTCATAAATTTATTCAATTATAAATTTTCAATTTGCAATAAAAAATAAATATCAAAAACACCCTATAGTTTAATAAATTATTTTAACATGAATTTAATAAATATAAGATAAATAAATTCTTATTCTTTAATTCCTAAAATAAGAAATTTAAGTATATCAACTTAAATATAAATTAAAATATGTATAGCATAAAACAAAACACAAGTGTTTTTATTTTTATTTTTTAACATGGAAGACAGTAAAGTATACCTCCAAGGGTTGTATGTAATGAGTTAAAAATATGTATCAGTTTAAGGAAGGAAAACAGTCATGAATATTATGAAACAGTTGGGAATATAGTTAATTCATGTTACAAGCTGGATTTAAAAATAAAGATAGGATATCTTAAGTTTTAAAATTTTTGAAATTGAAACCAGGTAGACTAAACATACTTTCTTTTAGTGCTGAAATGTAACAGTATTTAGTATAATCCAGATGCATGACTGGGATTATTGAATAAATGGATGTGATTTTATTCCAAAAATTTTAAATTATGTGGACTCTGAACCTGCTCCAAATTGTCCATAGGTAGACAGATTAGTATATGCCATTGAAGGGGATCATGTTTTTATATAAAATAATTCCTTACTTTTAAAAAAAATCTGGCAACACTAATGTTCTAATGTTTTGTTTCATAATGTTTAAGAGTCAGTTAATTAATACCTGCTGAGATTTTAGTATTTAACTCACCATCTCAAGAGTGTATTGCTTTTTCCTTTTTTCCACAAAAAATAACCTCAATGATATAATTATAATCTCATAGAAAACATATTTGTGAGTTAAGAATTGCGTGTTTTAAACACTGGTTTAAAATGCATACATTCTTTTATATGTGTGTGTGTGTGCATACATATATACACACACGTACACAAAATAACATTGCTCTATATTTTAAAAAATAGTTTAAATTTCATATAAGTGGTTTCATTAAATCCATATTGTATACAATGACATGAAAATTTTATAAATTATTCATGTAGTCTTAAAATTATCAAAGGATTATACACATATATTCAAAATCATCTGTTGATAGAGAAATATGTAGACAGGTATGCACATGTTTTGAATACATAATCTACTTATTTATTAATAACCAAAATATTTGGAGTCAAATTCTCATATGCCCATAGAGCTGGGCTATTCTATAGGCATTCAATAAAAGAGAGAAAATAATAAAAAAGAAACCAATGTCTTACATAGCCCCCAAAACAAAAGTCTTATTTGGAAGGAGAGGATTTATATCCACTTGAAACGTGATATTGTAGCCCATTTATTTCTCATCAAATACTGTGGCAAAAGAGTTATGTTTTGCTTTACTTGTTCAAGAGCAATTTCAAGCACTGACCAAAAAGCATTTTCTTAGTGACAAATGACACTACTATCTTGAAATTTTAAAGAGATGTTTATATATCCTTTTCTCTTTACCTTTATGTGTCTTCTAGTTACATTTTATGTTTATCTTTATGTTTAGTAGTATTATCCCTTTATCAAAGAAAGTAATATATTCTCCACCAGAGCTTTTTAGGAATAAAATAAATGGCAAACTCTCTGAAACAATTTAACTATAACACAACTTAAAGGCAGAAAAATAGTGACTTTTTTTTTTCTATGATATATGTATAGTTTGCTCATTTCCACAGGAATGACATTTCTAAATTTTGCACACAGAAAAAATTGCCTAGGTTATTTTAAACCATGACTGATGTGCCAAAATTATCCCCACTTTATTACACTATCTCACAAATTTGCAAATTTCATTTATCATGTAACACTTTAGAATTAAAGAACAGCTAAACTGTGGATCTACTGCTCTGGTATGTTGAAAAGCCACTGTCCTAAAATAGAATTTTAAATTTCACTTGATGTGCCAAAGCAGGATTTCTGAAAATGATGTTTTGCCTTAATCTTAAGACATACTTTGATGATTCTGAATATAATTATTGAATAATTAATGTGACAAAATTTGACAAAAATATGTGCTTTACTAATTCTAGAGCACGTTATAAAGTCAGACAAGCATTTTCTTAACGAATCATATCAGAATATTCAAGAGGGTAGGCATCATTTGAAAAGGAAATTGATTTGTTATACATTTTGACGGGTAGAGCATTTAGCTGCGTTACCTCAATTGAAAGGTGGTGAGAGTGGGTAAAAATAACTCTTTAAGGGTACAGTTTATTTTGTTTTGATTTGATTTGATTTTAAAGTGGCAAACGTCTTTCTAGTCACTTTTGCAAAGACCTTCATTTTGTAAATCAGGAGCTGTCTTCGCCATTGACAGGAAGGATTCCAGTGGGATTATTGTTAGGTTCCATACTTAGTTGTGTTTCAATTTCAATCTGTTTCTCCAAAGCAAAGATATAGGTGATAGAAGATCATGGATGTTCAAAGAAATAATCATGACAACAAATTCTTCTGATTCACAAACATGGTTCTTAAACATTTGGTTAGTAGCAATCAATTCTACTTGTTAGTAGCAATAAATTCAAATGTAAAGAAGATATATGGAAAGATCAATATCTCCTTTTAAATAGTGTCACACATTTATTCCTGTGACATTACTATTCACTAACATGTTGAATATTGTTACATAAGGTTTTAAACATAGCATATATTTAAGAGTACATGCTAAGATCATGGATGGCAAAAAATGATCAGTTTATATTTAGTTATCAATGATCACTTATCAGATTACATGTAGCTCTATTATGAGAAATTCCTGAAAGATAGATCTGGTTTCTTAAGAATGTGTGGGAGGCATCTGTGCACACCACTTTAAAGCATTTTCAATTTATGATAATTTAATCAAAATGAATTTAAGTTTCTTGAAGAAATGTACCTTACAAACATTCCAAAGGGAAAAGCAAAACAAAACAAAAAACATAAGTAGAATACATATGCTTTTAAATATATGCAGATGTGTGTGTGCTTAAAATTATAAATATTTCACTAGAGCTTAAAGAATTTAATAATATATGAGATCATAAAATTTAGATATTTATATGATGATCTGAGCATTTCATTCACTCCTATAAAGGCTTGGAAAAGTGGAAAACACATGTAAAGGGAAGGAGATCTCATGGTTCCTAAATTACATAAATTGATTACTTAAAATAATTAAATAATTGTACACAAGTATGAAATGTTTATTCCTTTTAGAAATACATTTGTTAGTTATTTGATTTGGTCAATATAAATGTTCATATTACATTGAAATTTAAATACTTTCAAATTAAAAATTATAGTAAGTATGCATACTTCTGATACAATAATGAGAATTTGAAAAAATGTATATGAATGTAAATAATTCTACTTAACATTGTAACATCTAAAACATAAATATATGTTACTAAATTTTCAAATACTTTAACTAATGTCTTTTTTCCAGATACATTAATTCAACAAGTGAATTCATAGAGATAAAATATAAATTGACATAATCTAAAGAAAACCTTTGCTATTCTATTTATAAATTTTTTTGTTGCTAAATATATGGTGTTTTTATATTTGTTAAATCCCTTTAGTGAACTTATTTTGAAATATTTTATTATAATTAGTAATTCAATTAAAATTGCATGTACCAGATTGGAATAGAAACAATATTGAATGTGTTTTACAGTACGCATTTTCTTCATTTTTACTTTTCTTAATTCTAAATTTCTGAAATACTATCTTACATATTTCAGAAATTAGCTTTTGTGTTATATGTAATTGTTAATACACAGGCAAATTAATAAGTATGTACAGTTTTAGACATATATGTGTTTATGTTCATACTAATGCTAATATTTTAATTTTATTGGAATTACTATAAAATTCTTTAATTTTTTACTATTTATTCTTTATATAAATATTTTTTCTCATATACTTAAGGATGACAACTCTATTGTTCATATTACCTGATATATATGGTAAATACATGATAATTAAAAAAAAAAACCTGGAAGAAGAAAAACATGCAAAGAAAGAAAGACATGCAAAGAAAGGTTGACTCATTTCCTCCCAGAAACTTGAGAAATTTTAAATGTTCTAACATAGGAGGAACTTCTGCCCCCACCCTCACAATCTATATTACAGAGATGGATAATTGTTCTCACAAATACTTGTTTTGAGGAAGTTCATTACACATCATGGTTTTAACATTTTTAAGAATAGTTTCCTTATTTCCTATATGAATATTTTCCTTAATATTTTTAGCATATTTGCCAGCAGCAGTTTGTCAAGTACTTTTTGACCTATGGACTCATTAAAAGATGATGCATGTAATTTATAATATGCCTGATTAACATACTCTTACCTGTGTAACTTCAACTTCTAGGAGTTCTGTGAAAACTGAACAGCAAACTTTATGTTGGACACACGAGGAATAGTAGGAAAAACTTTCTTTTTTTGCTTCAGCCTTCTCAGCAAACTCTCCATGTGTCCCATTGCCCAGAGTTACAGACGCTGGTGCTTTTAGTACCACAACACTGTCAGTATGTCACTGCTTACTGAATGCTATTTTGGGTTCTCTGAGTAGCGTCATGAACACTGAGCCTTTTGTGCAAAATATCATAAGGGCACTCTGATGGTCATTCATAGTCTGGAATTAAAACGCAGACAGCTAAGCAAGTAGTATGAGCTGATTATCTTTTTTTTTTTTTTTTTCCCCCTAACCACAAGCAAAAACAAAATAAATTACTTATTGGCCTAAGCTGATAAAAAGAGAATTCAACTTATGTACAGGAATTTTGCAAGTAGAAAGGACATGCCCTCTGTTTGGGGATTAGCTGATGAAACAAATGATCAATTTAAAGCAGACACAAAACTTACTAAAAAGAGAAATGATTTTCCACTGTGTGTCTATGCCTTCTGGCTGTTTCTTAATTTGGTCATTTCTCCTCAGAAATCAAGTAAAATACATAATGAGAGAGCAATGTCTAAATTTTAATAAGTAACATTTTCCTTGGTTTATTTATTACCTAAAATATATTATTTTGTTCATGATTATAATTAGATTTGATATAAAAGTTATGTTTATTATAAAATACATATTTATTCTCTATGCTGTTTACTCAAGCTGTTATTTAGTTAAAAATAACTTTTGAACCAAATTAAAGACACATTGAAAAATATTAAAAATTTCTTATATAATGCCAATATTATAAGAAAGTCTATGTGGGCAAGATTATTCTACCATTCTGTTACTTCTGATAGAGATTTTGGTCATTGTCTTCTTGGTTTCTTTACTTTATCTTATTTTTGAGGAATGAAATAATGAAAGCTATATGAGCAGTAGTCAGGATACACAGGCACACACACATATACACACGTGCATGTGCACATATGCATACACATACATGTACACACACATATACATGAATCTTCACGCACACACACACACACACACACAAATGTACATCCTATGTGGTTGTGAATATTAGGAGGAATCAATAATTTATTAAAAAATCTTGAAGAGATAAACCTGGGAGAATAGATCTGTGGATAGCAGGAGCCAGATAATATGGAAAAAGTTTTATTTTCAGGTAGAGAAAAACATTTCTAGGTGTTTCAAGATGTTACTCAATAAGGGAAAAAAAAGAATTTTTTCAAATAACCTCTGAGGCATGCTTATATATTTTTCCCCTTCATATTTTTTACAGTATCAATAAAGGTGGTGATACCTGTTTAAAATATTTCTTTAAATAATTCACTGTTCTGTCTATGACCTAGTCTAGGGTTTATGTAATAATCTAACATTTTATGAGATGCCAAATTGTATCTTGGTGTTTATGAAATATCCAGCTGCACTTAGGATTGCAACCACAGTTTATGGCCTGAGCGTACCAGTAAACACGATGTCCGAAGGGCTTATCTTAGAGTCTAAGGGAGCAAGGATGGGTCAGCATTTGCTACCCTGATTATTACAGTACCACTAAAGAGCAATGAGAACTATCCACTGACACAGGATTGAATTTTGTAAAGAAGATATAGTATGAAACTACATGTTTTTGTAGAATATAATTAACAAGAAACTTATTTCATTAAATAGATGATCAATTATCAAACATATACAGGCACTATGGCTGTAAATTACTTAAGAAATACATCCCCTTCCTAGAAGAGGATATAGGATGCACAGCTGAATCTCTACTGCTATGCCACAACCAAGAATACAGACTTGATGTTACTGATGGGACTGGTTATCAGATAAGCTTTGGGATTTCTCCTACAGTATTTTCTTTATAACAGGAGGAATACATCTGAGTATTTTTTCATGTATGTGAGAGAAATTACATAGTAAATGGAACATGACTCTATAAGAAAAGAGACGCTCAAAATTAAATATACCACTATCCATATGTGAGTCAAAGTTATACTCAGAGTTATCTGAGGTCCCCACAGCAGTAAAGCTGTGGCAGGATGGACAATTCCTGAAACACAAGTGGTGTTTCATAGCTGCACAGTGACATTCTGGTCTGTTTTCACATGCAGTCTGGGGGAATTCCACAGTTGTCACTTGCCAACAGGCTAAGAAACAGAGCTTGAAATTGCAGAAGCCAGGATTTCATTGAGTTACTCTAATAAAAATTTCAATTCAAATATTATAATTCAGAGCCACCGATTTTTTAAATCACATAATTCAGAAATGTATATCTAATGATTAACTGCAGACAAGACTGGCTAATGAAGTTTGGATCTCACTAACTGAACAGGCAGAAATAGAAAGTCAAACATGCAAGCTCTCATCTGTCCTTTGAAAAACAGACTTTTAATCAGAAAGTTTAAGTCTAGTTTATATCATAGACTCTACATGTGCCTTCAGTAAGGTATTTAGACTTAGTCCAACCACATGTGGTCAGGATAGCATAGTCTAAGGACTTCTCATATGGTCTTGAAGCATATCAATTCTTAAAAATATATTTAAGTTGTTTTGGGAAAAACTTATAATATGTTAATATAGAAACATTTAAAACAGGTATTTACTGTATGCTATCACTATATAATAGCATATAAATATTTAATAGAGAAGACAATTCAGGCGGAACACACTACATGCAAATAAATAAATAAGTGTGAAGAAAATATGAGTCCGTATTTTAAAAACACTGGATATGAGATATGATATCTAGGACTGACACAGATGACAGGTACTATAAAGATAAGCAATGTTTTTTATTTGTCCTAATGCTATCCTTGCATGAGGTGCTTAAAACCTAGATGATGGGTTGATGGGTGTAGCAAACCACCACAGCACATATACCTATGTAACAAACCTGCATGTTTTGCACATGTATCCCAGAACTTAAAGTATAATAATAATAAAAACATTAGCAATGTTATATTTCCACTATATAGAAATTTAAAATGGCAAAACAAGAAGAAACCATTAATTTAAAAGCCAAGTGCCTGAAAATAAACACCACACACATATCAGTAAAAGTTATGTCTGTCATCTATAAATTCACCCAAATAAGAAAATCAGAAGAAAATAGTAGCAAAATTGAACAACGATCTTCAATAAACATACAAATATATCTTCAACACAAATTATAGTAATTTTAATTAAAAATAATAACTAGTAATTTTATTTCAAGTGTCTTTTAAAAATTACAAAGATTGACAGTATTTTTTATTGCCAAGGGAGTATCAAAAAACTTTTTCATTACCTCTTCTGTCATAGAGGTAATGAGAAAGTTTTATGGAAGGCAATGTGACAGCAACAATTTCACTAAACTAGCCTACAGAAATAAAATCTATTATAAATGCCTATGTAAAAACGCATTTATTACAGCATTTCATTAATATAGATGGCCTTGTCACAATTAAAATACCTTAGGAAATATAATATATGCATTTATGATTTGTCCATACTGTAGCATCCTAGGACACAAATAAAAAGACTCAGGTCATTCTGTAGGCACTTACATGGAGAGTTAACTTAATAACAACTACAAAGTGGTATTTTTAAAAAATATATATTTTATTGCATTTTAGGTTTTGGGGTACATATGAAGAACATGCAAGATTGTTGCATAGGTACATACATGGCATCAACTATATCTGGCATTTCTCCCCGTGTTATCCCTCCCCAACTCCCCACCCCCTGCTGTCCCTCCCCTAGTTCCCCACTACAGACCCCACTGTGTGATGCTCCCCTCCCTGTTTCCATGTGTTCTCATTGTTGAATACCTGTCTATGAAAGAGAACATGTGGTGTGTGATTTTCTGTCCTTGTGTCAGTTTGCTGAGAATGATGGTTTCCAAGTTCATCCATGTCCCTACAAAGGACATGAACTCATCATTTTTTATGGCTGCATAGTATTCCATGGTGTATATGTGTCACATTTTCCCTGTCCAGTCTATCATCGATGAACGCTAGGGTTCGTTCCAAGTCTTTGCTATTGTAAACTGTGCTGCAATGAACATTCGTGTGCATGTTTCCTTATAATAGAATGATTTATAGTCTTTTGGATATATACCCAGTAATGGGATTGCAGGGTCAAATGGAATTTCTATTTCTAGGTCCTTGAGGAATCACCACACTGTCTTCCACAATGGTTGAACTAATTTACACTCCCACTAACGTGTAAAAGTGTTCCTATTTCTCCACATCCTCTCCAGCATCTGTTGTCTCCAGATTCTTTGATGATCGCTATTCTGACCGGTGTGAGATGGTATCTCAGTGTAGTTTTGATTTGCATTTCTCTAAGGACCAGTGATGAGCATTTTTTCATGTTTGTTGGTCTCATATATGTCTTCTTTTGTAAAGTGTCTGTTCATATCCTCCACTCACTTTTGAATGGGCTTGTTTGTTTTTTTCTTGCAAATCTGTTTTAGTTCTTTGTAGATTCTGGATATTAGTCCTTTGTCAGATGGGTAGATTGCAAAACTTTTTTCCTATTCTGTTGTTCACTGATTCACTCTAATGATTGTTTCTTTTGCTGTGCAGAAGCTCTGGAGTTTAATTAGGTCCCATTCATCTATTTTGGCTTTTGGTGCCAACGCTTTTGGTGTTTTAGTCATGAAGTCCTTGCCTATGCCTATGTCCTGGATGGTTTTGCCTACGTTTTCTTCTATGATTTTTATGGTGTTAAGTCTTATGTTTAAGTATTTAATCCATCTGGAGTTAATTTTAGTGTAATGTGTCAGGAATGGGTCCAGTTTCTGCTTTCTGCACATGACTAGCCAGTTTTCCCAACACCATTTATTAAACAGGAAATCCTTTCTCCATTGCTTGTTTTTGTCAGGTTTGTCAAAGATCAAATGGTTGTAGATGTGTTGTGTTGCCTCCGAGGCCTCTATTCTGTTCCATTGGTCTATATCTCTGTTTTGGTACCAGTACCATGCTGTTTTGATTACTGTAGCACTGTAGCATAGTTTGAAGTCAAGTAGTGTGATGCCTCCAACTTTGTTCTTTTTGCTTAGAATTGACTTGGCTATGCAGGCTCTCTTTTGGTTCCATAAGAAGTTTAAGGTGATTTTTTTTCCAGTTCTGTGAAGAAGGTCATTGGTAGCTTGATGGGGATAGCATTGACTCTATAAATTACTTGGGCAGTATGGCCATTATCACGATATTGATTCTTCCTAACCATGAACATGGAATGTTTTTCCATCTGTTTATGTCCTCTCTTATTTTATTGAGCAGTGGTTTGTAGTTCTCCTTGAAGATGTCCTTTACATTCTTTGTTAGTTGTATTCCTAGATATTTTATTCTCATTGTAGCAATTGTGAATGGCAGTTCCTTCTTAATTTGGCTCTCTTTAAGTCTGTTATTGGTGTATAGGAATGCTTGTGATTTTTGCACGTTGATTTTGTATCCTGAGACTTTGCTGAAGTTGCTTATCAGTTTAAGGAGATTTTGGGCTGAGATGATAGGGTCTTCTAAATACACAATCATGTCATCTGCAAAGAGAGACAATTTGATTTCCTCCTTTCCTAATTGAATACCCTTTATTTCTTTTTCTTGCCTGATTGCTCTGCCCTTTCTCACCACTCCTATTCAATATAGTATTGGAAGTTCTACATAGCGGTATTTGAGAAAATAATTCTAATGCTCAGTGACTTACATGGTAGTTATTTTTAATGATAAAATATTCTGGTATTTAATGTTTTAGAAGGACTTCTGTAAGTGAGCTGGCCCTAAAAGCATAAATTTCTGACCTGTTCCAGGATCTGGGTAACTCAGAGCAAACAAGAATAATAAAAAAGGGAGAAAAACAAATCAATTTTAAAATACATTTTTAAAATTATAATGTCATTTATTTCTAATTATTTTATTCCCTGTGATAATAAAGCAATAATTTTTAGAAATAATTTAGCACATTAAAATTTACTGATGTTTCACTAATAACAAGAAGGCAAGTTAATATGTCTTTCAATCACTGTATTTTTCCTTTCATTGTCTTGTCAACTGTACATGAGAAATCAATTAAATTTCCCTTAATATTTTATTACCTTGTGGACAAAAAGAAAGGCAGGAATTCATATTCCTTAAATCTATCTTGAGCATTGCTGCATTCAGTTGGAATTTCTAAGATTGTTTGGTGCTATATGAGTTGCTAGTAATCGGAAAGCTAGCTTAGAGCTGACTTACAGCACAAATCTTTTTTTTTTTTTGAATGAATATTTCTATCTTACAAATACAAAATAGAATAAAAGTTATTTTCATATCTTTAAGACAGGGTTACAAGTGATAAACGAAAACTATAAATCCATATATTTTGCAGACAATAATAAAGTGAGGATAGGGAAAAAAAAATTCAAGAGTAACAACTCCCAATATTGAGCTGACCCAGAGATGCATTGTAAAATTTGGTTTCAGTGAAAGCCATTTTCATGTCACCCTTGTCTCTGGATAAATCTTAATAATTTAGCAATGTTTCGGAATAGATTATACCTCAAAAAAATTAGTTTTCATATAATAAAATGAAATTTACTCACCTTATATAAATAAAAAATTAATTATGGAGAGAAATATAAAGAAATGTCTTGAAAGGAGTTTATTTAGAAAACATCTATGTTTTCTAGCAAGCTGTTTGATAAATGTAAATGGCCTTATGAAGCTAGCAAAATGCATTAACAGAAATACATTGAACACAAATTCCTTAGATGTAATAAGATTTAGAAGGGTTGCCACGTAAAGAGAAGTTAACTTCCCTTATATTTTCTAACTTTTCTGTTTTGTCATTAACAATTTTTTTGGGAGGACCTGGTCACTATTCTTTTCATCATCAGATATTAGCTTTCAGTAGCCATGATTGGGATTTGTAAAAGCTATGCTTAGCCATAGCTGATGGAATTAGAGTTTGACACCTGTCTCAAATTGTGTCACTCACTTGTCTCTCTCTTAAATTATGAGCTGAATGTGTTAAAACCCAAGTGATAGATAATATTATATAAAGTTAACTAACACATTCTATCCCATTTAAACAGTTACCAATACTCAGGAGGGTATTTGTTTATTCTTATTATTTTATAAATGTGGAAAGTGAAATTCAGTGAAGTTATTTAACTTTTTCCAGGGCCCTAAATCTAGACACTCAGTTTATCTGTATCCAAAACACATATCTTTTCAGCAATATCATACC
Source organism: Alouatta palliata (assembly GCA_004027835.1). Lineage (NCBI taxonomy): Eukaryota > Metazoa > Chordata > Mammalia > Primates > Atelidae > Alouatta > Alouatta palliata. The sequence continues at coordinate 12,984 of PVKV010037341.1, forward strand.
AACTCTTTACGGAAAGTTGTCAGAGCCAGCTGGCTTGTTTACTGCTTATTTAAACATCCTATTTAAAAACATGTCAGCAGTTATTTTGAGTACAAAGTATAAGCATCTTTTCAATGAATGGAAATTTAAAAACTGATTGTTGTGGATTTTCTTAAAATTGAAATAATACTTAAGGGAGAAGAAAAAATGTAAAATATATATATATATAGATACAGATATCACACATAGGCATGTACAAATTACCTATCAAATTGCTTAAAACTTAAATGAATATATTGTCTTAATTATCAGTTATATATAATTCAAATCCCCTAAAATTAATTTGACTAAAATCCATTATCTAATTGTCATTTGATAAAAAACATTTAACCACCAAATACAACATTTAATATTACTTATATTTTCATTATGTTTTTGGTATTATTATAATTATTTTTCTTGACTCCTTAAATTTACCTTTTAAAAGAAGAAAATGTCCTAATGCAGTATAGCACTGTAGCAATTCCAGTGTTGCAGCCAATTTATTAACTCACTAATGTAATTAAAATGATTACTTTTTTCCCCAAGGTGGTGGACTAGAGGCTTTTAGCATGCCTCAGTCACTTGGAAAAAGCAAGATAGTGCATAAAGATGAATTATTTAGCTTTAATTTAAGAGGTATTCAGCAATGGGAATCCACTGGTACCATGAAGGACACCACAGATTCCCAGGAGGAGGATGTAGGTAAACAGCCCCCATGACACTGTCCAGCTGATAAAAAGATTCTGGAGCAAGGGTACCTTCTCCACTTCATACCTAGGCACATCTCCAGGCATTTGGAGCAATCACTTGTCTGGACGAACAGCCTGAGCCACCCCACCCTTCCTGTGCAGAGATTGTGGTGCAATGGGGCCTTCTTTGCCTGACACCTGGGCAGATCTCAGGGCAGTCAGAATATCCACTCACCCAGATAAGCAGCCTGAGCTAGTCTATCCTTCCTGTGGAGACACTGTGGTGAAGTGGGGCCCTCTTCACTCCACACCTAGGCAGATCTCCAGGTGTTCAAAGCACCTGTTTGCCCAGATTGATAGCCTGACCCTTACTGCACACAGATCATGGTACAGTTGTACCCTTTCCACTTCATGCTAAAGTAAATCTGGAGGCAGCCAGAGCACCCTTTCCTCTGGATTTCCAGCCTGAGCTGCCCCACCCATGCTGTACAGAGATTGTGGTATAGTAGGACCCTCTGCACTTTATGCCCAGTCATATCTCACACTGGGAGCGCCCAATTTCCTAGATTAGGAGTTGGCCTAATCTAGGAGTTTTCCTAACCAAGGAGTTTTCCCAGCTCCACATCTAGGCACACTTTGGGTGCTTGGTGGCAACCCACTGGATTCTCTCTTAGTGAATGCACTTCTTGAAAATATAATTAAAGCTATCTAAATAGATTGGACCAAACAAAATAAAGAATTTCAGAGCTCAAAGACCAGTGTTTAAAACTAATCCAGCCAGACAAAAATAAAGAAAAAATAATTAACAAAAATGAAAAAATCCTTTTTGAGAAATATGGGACTATGTGAAGTGATCAAAGCAACAAATTATTGGCATTCTTAAGAAAAAAAGAAGAAGAAAATAAACCACCTGGAAAATATATTTGATGGAATAATTCAAGAAAATTTCCCTAATCTTTTTAGAAAAGTAGGCATCCAGATATAGGAAATCCAGGGAACACTTGCAAGTTACTATACAAAATGAGGATCACCAAGGCATATACTCACTAGATTGTCCAAGGTCAATGCTAAAGAAAAAATAATAAGACAGCAAAAGAAAAAGTCAGATTACATAAAAAGAGACTCCATCAAGCTAATAGCAGATTTTCAGTGGAAATCTTGCAAGTCAGTGGTTGTGGGCCTATCATCAGCATTCTCAAAAAAAAAA
>PVKV010037342.1:0-14896 GCA_004027835.1 Alouatta palliata
CCATTGTGGAAGACAGTGTGGCGATTCCTCAAGGACCTAGAAATAGAAATTCCATTTGACCCAGCAATCCCATTACTGGGTATATATCCAAAGGATTATAAATCATTCTACTCTAAGGACACATGCACACGAATGTTCATTGCAGCACAGTTTACAATAGCAAAGACCTGGAACCAACCCAAATGCCCATCGATGATAGCCAAAGCTATTTTAATTAATATAACTTTATTTTAAAAATAAGGTCTTTGGGAGGCTCACCTGAGGTCGGGAGTTCAAGACCAGCCTGATCAACATGGCGAAACCCCTTCTGGAAATAATAATAATAGTAAGCTCCTGCACAGCAAAATAAACTATCTCTCATTCTGCAGTTTGTCTGTTTACTCTGTTTACACTCAACCTGAATAGACACTTTTCATAATAAAGACATACATGGCCAGGTACGGTGGCTCACGCCTGTAATCATTGCACTTTGGGAGGCCTGGCAGATTGTTTGAGCCCAGGAATTCCAGACTAGCTTGGACAACATTGTGAAACCCCATCTCTACAGAAATTATCTGGGCCTGGTGGTGTGGCTTATAGTCCCACCTATTTGGGAGGCTGAGATAAGAGGATCACTCAAACCCTCAGGAGGTTGAGGCTGCAGTGAACCGTGATGTTGCACTCCAGCTTGAATGACAGAGTGAGATCTTTTCTCAGAGGAAAAGGAAGAAGACATATGCACAGCCAAGAAACATATAGAAAAATGTTCGACGTGGCTAATCATTAGAGAAATGCAAATAAAAACCACAATGAGATACATCTCACACCAGTCAGAATAGCTATTATTAAAAAGTCAAAAAATAACAGATGTTGGCAAGGTTGCAGAGAAAAGGGAACGCTTATACACAGTTAGTAGAATGTAAATTACTTCAGCCATTGTGAAAGCTGTTTGGTGATTTCTCAAAGAACCCAAAGCAGAATTACCATTTGGTCCAGCAATCCTATTATTATTGGTTATATATCCAAAGGAATAGAAATTGTTCTACCATAAAGACGTATGCACGCATAGGTTCACTGCAACACTATTCACAAAAGCAAAGGCGTGGAACCAACCAAAATGTGAATCAATGGTAGACTGTATAAAGAAAATGTGGTACATGCCAAGCATAGTGGTTTATGCCTGTAATTCCAAAACTTTGGGAGGCTGAGGAGTTCAAGAGCAGCCTGGGTAATGCAGTGAGTTATCGTCTCTATAGAAAAATAAAAAATTAGCCCGGCATGGTGGTATGTACCTGTAGTCCTAGCTACAGCTAGAAATCCTGATTTCTACTAAAAATACAAAAATTAGCTGGGGTGGTGCCTCACGCTTGTAACACCAGTCACTCGGGAGGCTGAGGCAGGAGAATAGCTTGAACCTGGGAGGTAGAGGTTGCAGTGAGCTGAGGTTGTGCCACTGCACTCCAGCCTGGGTGACAGAGTGAGACTTTGTCTCGAAAAAAAAAAAAAAAAAAAAAAGGCTACATGATATCTCAAGATATTGATGTACTATTATTATTATTATTTTTTAATTGCATTTTAGGTTTTGGGGTACATGTGAAGAACATGCAAGATTGTTGCATAGGTACACACATGGCAGTGTGATTTGCTGCCTTCCTCCCCATCACCTATATCTGGCATTTCTCCCCAACTCCCACCTATCTCTCCCCAACTCCCACCATACTATCTCTCCCCAACTCCCACCCCCCACTGTCCCTCCCCTTTTCCCCACCGACACACCCCAGTGTGTGATGCTCCCCTCCCTGTGTCCATGTGTTCGCATTGTTCAACACCCGCCTATGAGTGAGAACATGCGGTGTTTGCTTTTCTGTTCTTGTGTCAGTTTGCTGAGAATGATGGTTTCCAGGTTCATCCATGTTCCTTCGATGCACTATTATTTTTAAAACATTCCCCTATATAGTATTTCATTAACCTCTCTCTTTTTCTTCATTTATAAACGATGCAACAAGAATTTTCTTTGCATATGTATTTTAAAATTTACCGGCTTTTATTTCTATGGAATAAAAATTTTAGGAATGGCTTGCCTGACTGAAGCATGTATGTATTTTTTTATTTAACCAGATATATCTAGAATGCTTTGCAAAAATACACCTATTAAATTTTCACCAGGAATGTTTGAGAAACGTTTTTCCTCTATTTGTATCAGCAATAGGTATTATCATTAAAAACTATTTTTGGTCATCTATTGAGTATATGACGATTTCATGAATTGGGTATGCCTACACTTTGGGGAGTAGTGTTGCTTATATAGAGTCCTGCCATCAGAGAAGGAGAGTCTAGCTCAGTGCCAACCACAGTACTTGTTGACTCTGACTGTGGTGCATATAGTTCATCTCATTGAGTCATCTGGCAGTTTTGTTTTGGTATTTGCTATTTATGTCCTTAATTCTCATTGTTCTAACCCAGGTGTCTTCCGGGGGGTACTACCAGAACTTTCATAGTTATCATCCCTGCACATCCACTGTCCTTTACACACAGGTATTTAGGAATACTCATCACCTTTCCTCTGGCCACAGGAGTGAAAGAGAGTATCATCAGGCCCATCTATTTAGACCCTGCCTTCTACAGCTACTACTCTTCCTCTTCTGTGCCATGTAGGATTTAGGACTTCTCTATGAAGCTTGTAGTCTCTGAGCTATACCTAGAAAATGAAATGCAAGTGCCTGTTGTTCTTAAATTTCCTCTCAACCTACCTGGGATTGCCAGGGGTGTCAATAATGTTGCCCTCAATCTCCAACCATGATTGGAGCTCAGGAATGGGAGATCAGGTGCTAACCTTGATTTAGGGACCCAGACAACCTCTAAACTCTAGTCACATGCACTCCAACCTCCTTCTCTCATCAGCTGGTCACAATTTCCCATTGACAGAATAACTGCTTTCATGCCATATTTTGCATTCTTCCTTACTTTATGATTCTCCATTGTTTCTTAAGGGCCCAGCATTTTCAATTTAAAGTCTTGGTTTCTAAAAATTTTGTCTCAGCTGCTGGTTAAAAATACACAATAATGACTAGATGTGGTGGCTCATACTTGCAGTCCCAGGGCTTTGGGAGGCCAAGGTGGGAAGACCTCTTATGCCAGGATTTCAAGAACAGCCTGGGCAACATAGTGAGACTCTGTTTCTAGAAAAATTTAAAAATTGGCCAGGCATGGTGGTGCATGCCTGCAGTCCTAACTATTCGGGAGCCTGAGGTGGGAGGATCACTTGAATCCAGGAGGTAGAGGCTGGAGTGAGCTATGATCATGCTGCTTCATTCTAGCCTGTGTGATACAGTGAGGTTCTCTCTCTCATAATTGTTATTACGCTATGCATTTTTGAGCTTTGTTCCCAGATATATATTCCATTCAGAAACACATCCAACTTTTTTTTTTCCAGACTCTATCTTCCCTCTGAAGGGGTTAAAATATGCTATTTTGACATATTGACTATTTAAGTTAAAGACACTTGAAAAGCAACAGATACGAAAAAATCACTTGACCTTCTTGCTGTTTCTTCAAAGCAGAAGATGAAATTCCCATGTGAAATTAACTCTCCCTATACTATAAGGAAAGGCATAATTGTTATCTTCAAGGATGAGAAGTTGAGACCAACAGAATACTGTACAGACCTTGTTAGAATAACTCTTATAAGACTCCTGACATAATTTAGTCACATTTTCACAGTTTGCTATTCTTTGTCCAATCCAGTACATAAGTAACTGACTCTAACTGCCTCTTTGGGTCTTCATTCCCTTAAGAGGACTCATGTGTCATATAAAACTTGTAACTAAATTTGTATGCTTTTCTCCTGTTATTCTATTTTACGTCAGATTAACGCTCAGATCCAGCAGGAATCCTACAAGGATGGAGGTGTAGTTTTTCCGCTCCTGCACTTTCAATATCAACACATAACTATTGCTTGAATGATGGGAAGAAAAGCAAAGAATGAAAGCAGACCTCAGCTAATTTCTCTAAATATTATCTCACTATGTTTGTTACAGCACATGAATTGGTCTTAAATTGGCCAACAGAGAATAGCTGTCCTTCAGGCATTTTATCCAGGAGTAAAACTGTGACACCTGTGTCACCCAATGTTTATTACAAGCTCTGTTAAAAGAAGCAATATTCAATAAGGATTGACTGAAAGACACAGAGACATTTCAGATTTTACAAAATATACTCCTGACTTCATTCAAATTAGCATGGATCTGAGACCCTAGATTGCAACATACTGGTTCTTTTAAGAATTGCTTTTTCTGAATTGCAGTCCAGTGTGGCATTGTTTGACTACATTTAAAGTAGCTATAAGAAACTGCCCTAAAAAAGTTGTCACTGTTTAATCTATTACAAGCCCATCATAAAAGATTTTCACTTCAGCACAAAAGGGCCCCTTTAATAAAGAGACACTCCTAACTGTAATTTGAACCCCAAATGTCTGTACTTCTTAGCACTAGTTTGTAATTATCTTGTAAACAGTGTTGATGATGTGTTTGACCATGTTTCCCTTTTCACATTAGATCCTACTAGGAAGCTTAGATCCAAACTTGTAAACAACCCACAACAAATATTTAGGTCATTATGCTATGTATTTAGGGGCTTGTTCCAAGCTTCATTTACTATTCCCTCTCTTATATCTTTCTTCTTTCATCCTACTTTTAGTTTACATTTTGTTGTTTTTATCTATTGTGAGCTTCCTTAAATCCTTTCTGGACATGGAGACACAAACAAATAAGTATAAGGTTCATAAACAAATATATTTCAGTAAAGTTTGTATCTATTTTGTAGAGATGGGGTTTCACCATGTTGTCCAGGCTGGTCTCAAACTCCTGGGCTCAAGCAATCCACCAGCCTCAGCCTCCTAAAGTGCTGGGATTATAGGTGTGAGCCACAGCGTCCAGCCAAGAAGCAATTCTTTAAATGTCTTAACCCACCTTCCCATGGTCACAATGTAGGAATAGTTCAGCGAACATCTGCCTCTGCATGTCAGCCTTTATGACCTCCCGGAATTCATCTGCAGAGTGGCAAAGGTGCTTAAGGAGTTCCTCAAACATTTCACTCTTCAAGTTTTCAATATGTGAAGAGATGTACTACAGAGAAAAAAAGAGGGTAAATGATTGACTTAAAACCATGCTGCTCTTGGATTTTCCCCAGGATTCAATGTGCATGAAATGCATTGGCTGTAAAATATTTCCATATGATTTGCTTATGGCTTAGATGAAGCATTTGCATGTTAGCTGCTCTAAAAGCTCTCATGCAGAGAGGTAACTAATGCAGTCCCCAATACCACACATCAGTGGGACTAGATATTTTTGGAGCAATGTCCCTTTATATCACATCAACATTATATAGGGCAGACTTTCCTTACAGTATGAAAGAGCAGCAGTCACCTATAAAATGCTACTTGCAAATTAAAAGTTCTAAAAATTGAATGGAGTTTTTCTATGGTATTGATATATAAGAGCACGTGTGTTGCAAGACTGGCTGCATTTAATTAATGGAGTGTAAGGGACAAGGATCATCGGTGGCTTTTTGTTTTTTGATAATGCAATAAGGTATCATTATTTGTCTATGATTTTCTATTAAAAGTATAGGGACTGAAAACATCTATACTCCTTGGCCATTTCTCTTGATTCCTGTTGAGTAGATTCCAAGAAGTGGAATTTCTAGCTTAGAAGGTTAATGCACCTGAATATTTTATAGGTTTGACATGGGGCTTGTACCTTTGGCACTCCTGTCACTAATGCATGAGTGACTATTTCTTCCCAGCCTCACCATCAGTGTGTATTGGCATCTGGGTTTTTGCCAATTTGATAGGTCGGGAACAAATTACATTCTTGATCTCTGTACTTTACTATAAGAGATAGAAGGTATCCTGTGATAGAGAGAAGTGATCAAGCACTGCAAGAGTTTAAGTGGACTCCTTTCAAAGTGTGAGCTCAACTCGTGGCCAATGATTTCCTCCCCTGCCTCACACACAGAAGTAGCCAGAGTTATACCGGATGACCCCACTTCTGTAGCCATAAATGATTGAACCAGGGGAAACACTTAACTTCAGGCCATTCACATTCTCTCCACTAGGAATTAGGGATTAGAACTGAGTAATAGCCAGTTAATTTGAGTGAATTTGTGAATGTGTAGTGGAGGCAAAACTTTCCCTCTACTCTCTTAGGGTCTTTGGCTGGGCCTGAGAATTAAATTGACATAAGATAGGTTAGTAGGAGAAAGGCATAAAGTTTTAATATAAATTTTATATGACATAGGAACTGTCAAAGAAATGAAGACCCAAAGAAATGGCAAAAACTACATGCTTTTATTAATATATTGGGTTGAACAAAAAGAGGCAATTGTGGAAAAGTAACCTAAATTATGTTGGGAAGCTAAAAGGAAGATAATAATTATTTTAACAAGGTCTGTTTGAACAGAATTCTCTCAGCTAAGACTCCCAATTGAATAATGTTTCCTTTCTCCTGATACAGGGAGGACATCTTTCACATGAGAGATTTTAATTTTCTATTTTCAGGAAGAAAAAGGGAGATTAGAATGCCTTTCTTGTATCTGCTATTTTTCAAGTGCCTTTAGCTGAAAGTAGTCCTTATGCCAAAGTGGAATGTTTTAGGTGGCATATTTTGCAACCCTTCAAATGTAAATTTAAGAGTTTTGGGCTGGCCAGATTCCTCCATGTGAATGGAGACTGCAGGGAAAGTCTGTCTGTGGAGAGAAACAGATGAAATGGAAAGCAGAGAGAAACAGTCTTAGTACTTTCCAAGTTCCTGTTCTAGTCTCTTCCTGAAGCCCTTGGATTGTGCACATTTCATATTCAGCTAGATAGCTCAGGTTGTTTTCTGGTTCTTGTAATTACCAAGTAGTTATCACGGTTTATAAAAATCATGCTCCACTTTAGTAATTTGTTTAAAATGGAACAGATGTTCTTGGCATATTTCATTGACATATGATTTTTATTTCATTGTTTTTAGAGACAGAGGCTCACTGTGTTGCCCAAACTGGAGTGCAATGGTGCAGTAGCACAATCATGGCTCATTGCAACCTTAACCACTAGATTCAAGTGATCCTTCTACCTCAGCCTTCTGAGTTGCTGGGAATACAGGTACGAGCCACCACACCTGGCTAATTAAAAAATATTTTTGTGTGTATAGAGATAGGGTCTCACTGTGTTGCCCAAACTGGTCTCAAACTCCTGGGCTCAGGTGATCTTCCTGCTTCAGCCTCCCAAAGTATTGAAATTACAGGCATGCCACTGTACCCAGCTTCACTGTCATTATTCTTGATGGAGCAGTGCACACAGTTAAGTTCTTGTCTGTTACCATGGGGAGCAGAGTAGTGGAAGTGCTTAAGAACTCACTCTGAAGTCCAGGTTCAACTCCCTATTCTCATGTTCCTTCATTTGTGAAATGGGTATCACAGTAGCAGTTACCTCACTGGGTCATGATATGTACAATCTGGGTGTTTCACGTAGTAAGTTCTCTTCAGCCATTGTGCTTGTCTACTCTTGAGGTAGGTAAGAAATTGGCCAAGAACATCTTCTTCATTAAACAAACAGTCCTCTTAGCTTTGGAAGGAGAAAACCCAACAAGATCAGCAGTTCTCAAAGTGTGATCCCTAGACCAAAAGCATCAGCATCATCTGAGAATTTGTCAGAAATGCAAATTTTTGAGCCCTATCCAAGATTTACTGAATCAGAAATTCTGGGGATGGGCCCAACAATCTATAGTTTAACAAGCCCTCCCCTCCCCGGGTGATTCTGATGCTCATTAAAGTTTGAGAACCTCTGAATTACATGATCTGGAGTATCTGGTCCTAATTAGCCCCATATCCTAAGATCCTGTTGTTTGATCCTTAATGACTTTTTACTTGATTACTAGGTATTTTTCTATATTACTCATAAGTTAGAATTATTGAATAATTGACATTTTCTGGCAATATTGTAGCTCAGTCCTCTAATGCTGAAAAAAAATATATAAGTATTTGGAAGAATCATCCTGTTTTAAATTAAGTTTTTGGGAATTGACTTCAAAGCCATATGAGTTTTCTGCCTGTGGGAATGCTCTTGAATCAGTAATTAGTTTTAAAAGGCTGAGGCAGGAGGATCGCTTGAGGCCAAGAGCTTGAGGCCAGTCTCAGCAACATAGCAAGACCTCATCTCTACAAAAAATTTAAAAATTTAGCCAAGCATGGCAATGCATGCTTGTAGTTCCACTCAGGAGGCTGAGGTGAAAGGATCACTTGAACCCAGTAGTTCAAGGTTTCAGTGAGCTATGATCACATCACTCCTGCCTGGGCATCAGAGCAGGACTCTGTTTCCAAAAAAAAAATGAAGAAGAAGAATTAGTTTAAAAAAAAAAAAAAACCTTCTCTGGGCCAGCCGCAAGTGGTTCACACCTGTGATCTCAGCACTTTGGGAGGCGGAGGTAGGCGGATCACTGGAGGTCAGGAGTTCAAGACCATCCTGGCCAACATGATGAAACCCTAGCTCTACAAAAATACAATAATTAGCTGGACATAATGGTGGGTGCCTATAATCCCAGCTACTCGGGAGGCTGAGGCAGGAGAATTACTTGAACCTGGGAGGCAGAGGTTACAGTGAGCCAAGACTGTGCCATCGCACTCCAGCCTGGGCGACAGTGCAAGCAAGACTCCGTCTCAAAACAAACAAACAAACAATCAAAACTTTTTCTGAGAGACACTTCTGGATTTTTCATCCCTGAAAGTTCTGAGGGGAAAAAAAATTCTGCAGCTATAGTCTGTGGGTTTTCTGAGTCAGCATATTCTGATTGTTCTGTAAGTGTAGGCTAGCTGGCATAAAGACTAACAGTTGCCAGTATCAACTACAAATCAAATTCCAAATATAAGAATTATAGAAGTTTGCCGATGTCTCTTGTAAAAACAGGAAAAGGTGAAAATAGATGGGAGCCTCTGTGTTTTCATACCCTGCCAAGGAATGATTGCTTAAGAATATAATTATCGATATCCTTCAGTTATATCTCTGTGAGCTGTTAAACATTCAAACTATACTTAGTCAAGTTATCTCTATGTGCTAAGTCCCAATGTAATAAATTCTAGGATTTTCCTTTCTGACTTAATGCTGAGAATGTGGTAAATATCACATTTAATAGCTACTGTAAGATTCTATACCTCTGAGCCAATGGGATTCATACTTATTTAATTGTAGACATACTGAAGAGTTGATGAAGTGGGTGATATAAGAGCAATAGGAAGAAAGCTATGTTTGGAAACTATCTATCTTAGGTATTCCAAATGATATTTGTAAGCCTTGGTAGTATACAAGGAGTGCCAACAAGGAGTACAGAATATTGAAGTACACAGGTTATATTTGTTATGTATCATTGAAGAAATGGCGTGTTCAAACAGCCTGTGGGCAGAAAATTAGCTTTCCAGTTTTAGGGAGGAAACTTTAAGAAAAAAACAATTGCCGGGCACGGTGGCTCATGCCTGTAATCCCGGTACTTTGGGAGGCCAAGGCGGGCAGATCACAAGGTCAAGAGATCGAGACCATCCTGGCCAACACGGTGAAACACTGTCTCTACTAAAACACAAAAATTAGTTGGGCATGGTGGTTCACGCCTGTAGTCCCAGCTACTTGGGAGGCTGAGGCAGGAGAATTGCTTGAACCTGGGAAGCAGAGGTTGCAGTGAACCGAGATTGTGCCACTGCACTCCAGCCTGGCACCTGGCGACAGAGCAAGATTCTGTCTCAAAAAAAAAAAAAAAAAGAAAAGAAAAGAAAAAAATGATTAGTGCTAATTATATTCACACAGTCCTGTCTTATGATGGTTTAATTTAACAATTTTTTCACTTTATGATGACACAAAAGTGATATGCATTCAGTAGAAACTGTACTTTGAATACCCACACAACTACTCTGTTTTTCACTTTCAGCATAATATGTAATAAATTACATGAGCTACTCAACACTTTATTATAAAACAACCTTTGTGTTAGATGATTTTGCAACTGTAGGGTAATATAAGTGTTCTGAGCACATTTCAGATGAGCTAGGCTAGGGCTGGGGGCAGTGGCTCACGCGTGTAATCCCAGTAGTTTGGGAGGCCGAGGCAGGTGGATCACCTGAGGTTGGGAGTTCGAGACCAGCCTGACCAACATGGTGAAATCCCGTCTCTACTAAAAACACAAAAAATTAGCTGAGCATGGTGGCACATGCCTGTAATCCCAGCTACTCAGAAGGCTGAGGCAGGAGAATTGCTTGGATCTGGGAGGCGGAGGTTGCAGTGAGCCAAGATTGCACCTGGGCAACAAGAGGGAAACTCCATCTCCGAAAAAAAAAAAAAAAAATGAGCTAGGTTAAACTGTGATGTTCAGTAGGTTAGATGAATAAAATGCATTTTTTACTTAAGATATCTTCAACATACAATGAATTTATCAGGATGTAATCCCATCATAAGTCAAAGAGCATCTGTACTTAACAAATCCATACTTAAAAAATACTTTAACTCTTCTGATTTTTCAAAACTTTGCTTAACAAATGAATTGAACAAAGGCCACTTTTATTATCTAGTAATAATAAAAATAACAGACTAAAACACGCAGTTTGGCCCCTGATGGTGAAGGATAGCTTAGGTAATGTTATGGGCTAAGTTTTACCCCCCTAAAATTAGTATGTTGCCAGACTCACCCTCAGTATCTCAAAATGTAACTGTATTTGGAGATAGAGTCTTTAAAGAGGTAATTAAATTAAAATGAGGTCACTAGGGTGGGCTCTAATCTGACTAGTGTTCTTAAAGAAGAGGAAATTTAGACTTAGACATGTACAGAGTATACAGACTATGAAGACAAAGGGAAAAATCAGAGAGGCTCTCAGAAGAAACCAACCCTGCCAACACCTTGTCTGAGGCTTTTAACTTCCACAATTATGAGGAATTAAATTTTGGTTGTTTAAACCCGCCAATCTGTGATTCATTGGTATGGCAGCACTAGTGAACTAATACAGGCAATAAGGATTTGCTGATCAAGCAGGTTCTTGATTTGTATGTTTCCTACAGTTGAAGACTGCCTAGGAAGAGACACATCAAATTGGAGGGCAGTTCACCTATTTGCCTGGCTTAGAATTCTCTCATTTCTCCCCAAGGTTTTCTCATATATTTTTACAACATACTGCTGCCTCAACCTTGCCAAAAGCTGTCATTACTTTTTCTGTCTTTCCATGCCACAGCTCAAAGCACATAAAAAACAAAATAAGCAAAACAAGCAAAAAATACAAGATACAGATGAACTAGAGACAGAATAGAAAGCCATTCAGATAAATATTGTAAGAAAAATGTACAACTTGGATTTAGCAGAATACATTAAAGGAAAGACAAAAATCTTTGGGTACATTTGATGAAGGCTTTCTTTTTAAATTTTAAACTTGGAGCCACATTAGTTTGAAGGCCTCAGATTGTATGACTGATATTAAACAATCCCATAAGGAAGTGACCATCTCAGAGTGGACCACCACTGAGTAAGAACAGAATGGGTCCCAAGAGAATCCAGGAAGAGGCATGGCTCTTACTCCTCCTGGCTAAGGGATACATGGTGTAGCAGAATCAAAAGTCAATATCTGAATCCTATACTTTCTAATATTCATGGTTTTTGCATATAATTATTCTTAAACCCATTATATGATCCAGGAGTCGACCTCAGACTGCTTGGGGCCCAGGTCTACTGAAGAATGCACCTGGGAAACTGACCTTGCCGTATACAGTCTCATAATAAACAGGACTGTATTGGGTGTTTTCACTTGCCCCTGGTAAGCAGGTAGATGTTTGGCTCGAGTCTGCACAATGATCAAGTGGGCAGTAAGGTCCGGGTAGGACGTAAGTATAGCAATGTAAACTCCTCAAATAGGGTGACCAAGTGCCTGATTTTGCCTGGAACCAAAAACCTGGTTTTAACACAGAAAGTTTCATGTTCCAGAAAACTCCTCAGTTCTGGAAAGCCATGGATCACCCTATACCTCGATCCATGCTGATGGTATAATCCCTGTGAGGAGCTTTGGGAGACTTCTGTTTGGACGTATGCTGTGTTGAATCCTGCTTTATAGAACAAACTGTCTATATCTGTATCCTTTGCCATAAAAGAAACGTTACAGCCTTTAGCTGTGTCTGCAGCATCTTTCTATCATCATTCCACTGGAACAACCACACATAGTAAAGTACATAGACAGTTCATATTCTACAGTATACATGTGAAGAAGTTCAGAATATGCCACCCCCAAATACGCTACTTTGGCATAAGAATTATTCTGAGCTAAAGGAGCGTTAAAAAAAAAGACAGGTGCAAGAAAATCATTCTGACCTTCCTTGTGTTTTTTAAAAGCAGAAGATGAAATTTTCTTGTGAAAGATGCCCTCCTGCTGGGCACAGTGACTCAAATCTGTAATCCCAGCACTCTGGAAGACTGAAGTAGGAGGATCACTTGAGGCCAGGAGTTTGAGACCAGCCTGGGCAACATAGCAAGACCCCATTTCTAAAAAAAGAAAAAAATTAAAACAAAAAAGAAAGATGCTCTCTCTATACTAGAAGGAAAGCAATATTCTTATCATCAAGGATGGGAAGTTGAAACCAAGAGAATTCTGTATGGACTTGTTAGAACAATAAAATGAGGGGAATACGTAGAACTAAAAAAGTCCAGGAAATAAAAGAGAACTCTCCTGACTAAAAAGTTAATTAAATTTTTAACAACCACATTAAGGACGTTTGAATAAAACAAATATACTTTTATGGTGGTTTTCTTTTGTTGGTAAACAAATTAACCAACTAAATAATGAAAGGGTAGATCCTCTATCAGATTAAATTATGGGAATTTTAGAAAGGATCCACCTAACAACACCTGCTTACTCTTGGCCTGAACACAAGACAATGCAGTTTGTTTTTCTAATGGAAGGCCACTGATATCTAAGGGTTCAGCCTTCTGTGTCTTTTCAAACTTGTATAGGGAACTCAGCACCAGTGTTAAAAGTGATACAAATTGTTAAGTTTTGTCTCCTGGAATGAGTTGTCTTTTGGGAATCAAAGTGTTCTGATAATTTAAAACAAACCTGACCTAGTCCTAAAACATATTTCTAAACACTTGACTTATAAAACAAAACAAAAATTCCCAAATAAAGCAGTATATTCTACCTTTTCAATTGTTTCTGTTAGTATATGAATGTTGAAAACATGTTCCTAAGGTTCTTTCTGAAGTAAGGAAACAAAGTGGAAGGTGGAAGAAAATTAAAACTCATGACCACTAGATGAATTTCCTACATGAAACCTGTCCTGTGAAGTCTCACTTTTCTTCTGCTATGCATCCCTCAGCAGCAATGAATATACTAATTTGTAATGTTTGCATCTGCTCGTTGCCGTCTGTTCATTGCTTTGTAATTGTGTGTGCGTGCGCACGTGTGTGTGCCTGCGTGTGTCCTTAATTTGCTTATATTTTGATCCTCTCCTTCCCTGGTCCTACCCTAGTCCCATCCAGTGTGTCTGTACACATGTGTCTTCAACCCTCAGACAGGGAAATACATTCCTGGATATACCTACAGACACACTCCCATACAACAATGTATTGCTGTATTGAGTAAATATTTGGCATATACTCAATTACTAAGAGACCAGAAGTAAACATTCTAAAGAGTTACTCTGAGTCTTCATTTAGTATGATAAAATAGATGAAAAGTGAGAGAGGTCACAGTCAATAGAGATTATCACCTATTCGTTTATCCATCAAAAAAAAAGATACACTAGGAAAATGATAGGAATACGAAGGCATCTGTGACATTCATTCTATTTCTCTGTTTCGCTATATTAATTATTACTCGGTGACTCAGTTTTTTCCAAACATACTCTGTCCTGAGTACTAATTGCCTTGCTTTTTACAGATTATCTGAGGGGCAGTTGTATGGCATAGTATGTCCACTAGGAGGCACCTGTGTGTATCATCTTAACTTACGGCCCAACGTTTATTACTACATGATCTTCCAGTTTGATTAAACGAGTACTGATAAGATAGCTTTAAAGCAAATCTCTTTCAAAGCAAGTGCTCCAAACACTACTTCTATGTCATATGGGATGGCCCAATGATTTGTTGATGAGATAATTAAAAACTTTCAATAAATATTTCTATGTAAGAAATACTTTCTTGTTTCTGTTCCCTGTAACAGCTCTTCTTTATAATGAAAGTGCCTGATTGTGTGCTGTTTGCATTTCAAGAAGAGAAGTTGGGAAATGTCAGGAAAACTAATATTAACAGCTCAAGCCATCCATTAAAACAAAATTATATTTGTTTATATATATAAAACAATAATGTGTATCACCCCATTTTCTCCTTTGTGTGTGTTGTTTTATATAAATAATATATATATTTTATATTTATATGTAAATATTTAACAAATAATATTTATAAAACACAAATATATACTTATATTTTATATAAGTATAATATATATTTATATATAATAGATTTACCTATAAAATATGATGTATAATATAATATTTATTAAATATTTTATATAAAATATATATTTATATAAATAAATATTTATATATTATTATATATAAAATGACACACACAAGGCAGAAAATGGGGTAAGGGTGATGTATACTTAATAATACTTATATAAACTCATTAGCATTCTATATAATACTTTTGAGATGGAGTTCCAACCTAACTTCCCTCTCTTATTTCTCATCCTTCACCAGTCATATTCCTCACATACTAGTAAAAAAAAATTATTTCCTACCATGTAGACAAACCATACTCTTTCAGACCTTTATGTCTTTTTACATGTTGTTCCACTTCCTTCCTGGAAAGCCTTTGTGCCTTTCCTATATCTGTCTAGCTATACATATTAAGACCCAGCTATATAT
>PVKV010037343.1:0-14901 GCA_004027835.1 Alouatta palliata
TCGTGATCCGCCCGCCTCGGCCTCCCAAAGTGCTGGGATTACAGGCGTGAGCCACCGCGCCCGGTCTACCACAAATTTTTAAAAAGTGATATAAGCTCTCCTCTGAATTTTTTCCCATGAAAAAAAAATAAACCAATTAGACTACATTAAAAAACATGAACCCATTAAATTGAACATGTTTAAATTTTACATAGCTATAAACTTTTAGTAATTTAAAAAAGCTTTCTGACCTCTTAACAGAGTGTCTATTAGATATCCTCCATCTCCAACAAGGACATACACAAATAAAAAAGGCTTAAATTGTAGCAAGGAAGGTTTAGTTTTAACATAATTCTAACCAGAAAGTAATTCAACATTGTAATAAGGTATCGTGCAAATCTCTGCCCTTAGGGATACAAGAATAGGACAGACGGCTATCTTAGAAGGGCTGGATGCAATTCTGCAGGAAAAGTTGGAATAAACTAGAGAATCTCTTAAGCCAGTTTCCAGTTTTAGAATTTAGTTTTAGAATACAGAAGTTCTATATTCACAGCCCAATAGTACCTCTAAAAGACATTCCACTTATAGAACACTGCAGATATTAATCTACAAGTCATTTCAATTTGGCTTTAGATACTGGGTTTGCTTTCACCATACCAAATTATTCACTTACATACTTAGGAACTGAAAACTGACGTACTTTTGTTAACAAGCAGTTCCATCAATCTCCAGGCTTCGTACTTTTGTTAACAGGCAGTTCCATCAATCTCCAGGCTTCCCTATAAATGTTACAAACAAGCTCAACTGAAAACAATATCTGGTTCTAAATTTAACAAACAGAGGCCAGGTATGGTGGCTCACGCCTGTAATCCCAGCAGTTTGGCAGGCCTAGGTGAGTAGATCATTTTAGGTCAGGAGTTCGAGACCAGCCTGGCCAACATGGTGAAACCCCATCTCTACTACAAACACAAAAATTAGCCAGGCATGGTGGGGGGGCACCCATAGTCCCAGCTATTTGGGAGGCTGAGGCAAGTGAATCGCCTGAACCCAGGAGGCAGAGGTTGCAGTGAGCTGAGATAGCACCACTGCACTCCAGCCTGGACAAGAGTGAGACTCTGTCTCAAAAAAAAAGAAAAGAAATATCTACACAATTTTGTCAACCTAAGACCAAAAAAATCTGTGTTAACAGGGTAGAAGACTTACAAGACCAAAACATTCCATTTAGTCAGGTTTTCAACAATGACAAAATAAATTCTTACTTTTGATCACAAAAGTGTAATTTTTCCAACTCAGGTTTCATTTTTATTTTATTTCTGAGACAGGGTCTCACTCTGTTGCCCAGGTGGAAGGGCAGTGGCACAATCACTGCTCACTGCAGCCTCCACCTCCCAGGCTCAATTGATCCTCCCACCTCGGCCTCCCACTTAGCCGGGACTACAGGTGAGCACCACCACATCCAGCTAATTTTTTTATTTTTGTAGAGATGGACGTCTCACTATCTTGCTTATGCTGGTCTCAAACTTCTGCATTCAAGCAAACCTACTGCCTTCACCTCCCAAAGTGCTGGGATTATAGGTGTGAACTACTGCACTCAGACACATTTAATTTTAGAAGACTCAGGGTCTTCACTTTTCAATCATGATTTTTAATTTACTACATTATTTTTAGTAAACATAAGACAACTGAATGGTATTTATTACAACCCAAAGGAGGCACTTATGAAGTCACAGGAAGATTAATTATCTTCAATTCAACCCGTTAACCATTAGAGCAAGTTAAGAGACTTTTTTTGCCAACCTATATTAGGACTATGTCAACAGTTGCCCAGTTAGAAATTAAATGACGCTTAAAACAACACATCTAGACTTTAAATTTTTACTTGAGCAACACACACAAATACTGTGATCAAGTATGCATGCGTGCACATTACGTATATATGTATTTACCTGGATTTTATTAATTATGATGAATGTTTATTTGAAAAAAAAAATCGCCGGGCACAATGGCTCACACCTATAATCCCAACACATTGGAAGGCCAAGGTGGGCAGATCACAAGGTCAGGCGTTCAAGACCAGCCTGGCCAGCATGGTGAAACACTGTCTCTACTAAAAATACAAAAATTAGCCGGGTATGGTGGCACATGCCTGTGATCCTAGCTACTCAGGAACCTGAGGCAGGAGAATTGCTTGAACCTGGAGGGCAGAGGTTACAGTGAGGTGAGATGACACCACTGCACTCCAGCCTGGGGGACAGAGACTCCATCTCAGAAAAAAAAGAAAGAAAGAAAAAATCTTGACTGGACACAGCATCTCACTTCTGCAATACCAACACTTTGGGAAGGCAGGATTGAGCCCAAGAGTTCAAGACTAGGTCTGGAAACACAGTGAGACCTCATCTCTAAAAAAATTTAAAAATTGATCCTTTTGTTATTCATATGCGTGATGACTGGGTGTTCACATGCATGTGTGAAATGTGCCAACCTTGAATCTTGTTATATAACATGTGCATATTACCCATCTGACATGAGAGAAAAAATATTAAATTAAATTAAAAGTAAAAAATAAAAAAATTAGCCAGTCATGATGGGATACATCTGTAATCCCAGCTACTCAAGAGACTGAGGTGGGAGAATTGCTTGAGTCTGGGAGGTCAAGGCTGTAGTGAGCCATGTTTGTGCCACTGCACTCCAGCCTGGGCGAAAGAACAAGATCCTGTCTCAAAAAATAAAATAAAATAAAATAAAAATCTGTCAAGATGAATTAGGTAAACACAGGAATCAAAAAACACAGTAATGGATTATGACACTAACTATCTTTCATAAGAAAGAAAAAGGTGGAAAGCCTTGCTACTTTTAATTCACAAATATTTTTCATTTTATAATCAAAGAAAATAAAGAACATGTCTTATAAAAATGAGGTAATGTGACTTAAAGTTGAATTATCACTTAACTGCATGGATTTCTAAGAAGCTACTGACTTCCAACTTTTCAGTTTCTCTAAAACCAGAACATATTTTCTTTTTCTTCTTTTTTTTCTTTCAGAGTCTCACTCTGTCGCCCAGCTAGAGTGCAGTGGCATGATCACAGCTCACTACAGCCTCAACCTCCTGGGCTCAAGTGACCCTCCTACCTCAGCCTTCCAGGTAACTGGGACTACAAGCATGTACCACCACACTTGGCCCAGCACATATTTTCTTAATGGCTCACTCCTTTGCTCATAAATGTAACTTGTTTTATACAGAAACAACATGTCATCAATATATATGCTATTCCATGACTTTGAGCTTAATTGTGTTTTATTTAAAAACTCAAATAGAACTTTTATAATCCAACTATATTTAAAAAACTTTTTTGGAGACAGCATCTCACCACTCTGTCACCCAGGCTAGAGTGCAATGGCGCGATCTCAGCTCACTGCAGCTTTGACTTCCCAGGGTGATCCTCCCACCTCAGCATCCCGAGTAACTGGGACTACAGACGCACACCACTATGCCCAGCTCATTTTCTTCTATTTTTTTGGTAGAGACAAGATTTCACTATGTCACCCAGGCTGGTCTTGAACTCCTGGACTCAAGTGATCCTCCTGCCTTGGCCTCCCAAAGTGCTGGGATTACAGGCATGCAGCCTTTTAAGTTATTTTTTTTCTTATCCACACTAGGCCTCACCTAATTCGCTTTCCACAACACCTAAGAAAAATCTTAGACATTAAATACACACCTCAAACATATAAAATTCATTACACAGGTTTTGTGGCCATAATAATTGTACTAATAAAGACTGACTCTTAAGAGCTTATTAGGGCAGCGTTTAAATGGTCCAATTCACAAGAGGTGGGGAGAAATAATGATCCTCTCCTACCAAACTGGCAGCAACAATATGCCAAGTTTCCTATGCTGAACTAGTGTAAACAAGGAAGAAAAAGAGCCGGAGGTGGGAAGCACTCAGGCAAGAGAACAACTCTCTTCAAGATACAACTTTACTTCTAAATTTCAACAGAGTAATAGCTCCTCTCAGTGTGTTCAATAACTCACTTCTCTCTGACTAAACACCACACGTTAGTTGTCAGAAAGCTACAGTAGGCTACATTCCATGCCTGAGATCATCAAACATAACAGATACAAGTGGAGATCACAAATGATTAATTCTAAAGGTTATCGCCTGCATCCAGTCAGTTTTCTAAACATCTAGAAATTTAAACCCGCGCTTGCTGTAATAATTGACCTTAGAAATAAAATAGCAGGACCCATCAAAGATGATGCACAGAAAAAAAAAATTTACACATCACCTTTGGTGCAGCCATCTACAAGGCTCCTACTAATAGATGAGCATCATCCAGGATAGGGTTAGGTTAGGAGTGGGATAAAAAGTCGGCTTACAGCCTCTTTTCGTGTTGCTTAAGGCAGTCAGTGGACATGGAATAAAAGAGAGGTTGGCTGTGCAAGTGACGCCAAAAGAAACAAGATTCCACATGTCAGGAGACTGAATGCCCAACAGAGCAAAGGGCACTCAACCTTTAGCCTTTTGCCCAAAGAAATATTAGTTGCTTCACCTGAAATCCTTTCAAAGGAAGTCTAATTGCCTCTACTCCAACTCTGCCTCTGAGTGAGCTCAACAACCTCTACTCAGAGTACAAGGGGAAGCCTTGCTTATCAACAATAGCAAGTGCTACTTTCAAAGCCAAGAAACACTCCTTTAAGTCGGATAGTCTTCTGCCCCAATTCAGTCTTCTACAAGGTGAAGCCAAAAATACTTGGCTCCCAACCTAAGTTCTCCATTTTCTCAAACATCTGTCAACTTAGTTTCCTTTCAAATAAGCTCCTCTCCATTCGCAGCATTCTGGAGGTCCTACATGAACCCTCTGTTAGGAGTCTGTCCCTTCAGAAAGTTTCCTCCCCCTAGATCATCTCATTTCCCCTACTTTTCCTAAAGTGGTTCCCAGTCCCTGTCCCAGGTCTAACACCCCGGGTCCTCCAAGTGTCATCTCATTTCCCCTACTTTTCCTAAAGTGGTTCCCAGTCCCTGTCCCAGGTCTAACACCCCGGGTCCTCCAAGTGTCGATTTACCAGTAGATCCTACATCTCCCTGGCATAACTCTTAAGAAAGTCATCTCCCTCACCGTACTCCCTTGTCTTCCCCCATAATATCACCCCCTTTTCCCTACGTATCCTCAGATGGAAAGAGACAGACACACAAATTAATCTGTTCTCAGCTCCTAACTCCCAAGCCTCTCCAGTGCTCAGGTGCTTCCACAGCACCTAATCCTTCCCTATAGTTTTCTTCCAATCCTGGTATCCTCAGCCCCTCACTCCAAACCCCAATCTTTTTTCCCACTCCCCAAATCCAGATCTCCTGTGCCTTTTACTCTCGGCTAACAACACAAGCCTTTTCCTCCCAAGTCTACCCACTATGCCTCGATGCCCAAGTCTCTTCCCCTCATCCCATGTCCCTCGGCCACTAATCCTCGAAAAACCTCAGGAACTTGCCCCACCATCTCCCTTCTACCTCCGTGGCCCCTAACTCTCCTCTAGCCCTGCTCAGCCCTCATATTCTCCCTTGCCCGCCGGGCTCCCCGACTCGTCCTCCCCGTCCCGAGAAGGGGGTGCCCCTTAGTACCCGCCTGACCCGCCCTGCTGCCGAGCTCCAGTGTCCCTTCCCTTCCCCTCGGGGCCCCGAGGCCGCTGCCAGCGCTGGCACGGCGGGGCCGGCTCACCAGTTGGTCATGTCCAGGAAGAAGGCGCAACCGGCAGGGTTGAGCTGGAAGCCGAGCAGCCGCTGGAACTCGGAGATGAGCACGTCCTTGTCGGTGGTGCCCAAGCAGCTGAACTTCTGCATCAGCTCCGGATCCAGGTCCACGTCCATGCCCTCCATGGCGGAGGCCGGACAGCCGCTTCCCCACCTCCTCACAACCAAGCCGCCGCCGCCGCCGCCGCCGCCGCCGCCGCCGCCGCCGCCGCCGCCGCCGCCGCGCTGCCGGGCCCGGGGACCGGGAGGGGGCCCGCTGCTAGCTAGAGTCGTGACCCCACTCCTTTGAGGTAGGCCCCGGGCCTCTCACAATCTCAAAGGGGTAAACTCACTCTGCCACTCACTCACTCTCCCCCCCTCCCACCCCCCCCAGCTCGCCGCCTCCGCCGCCTCTCGCCTCTCGCCACTCCACCGCCTCCGCCTCCTCCCGCGCCGCGCCCACTGCGCAAGCGTCGCAGGCCTAGGCCCCGCCCCTTCCTCTCCCGGAGGTCCGCCCTTTAGTGGCGTCACAAACCCGTGACGTCCCCGCGTGACCTCACCGCTGCGGGGCGAGGGGGTGGAAAGTGAGAAGGAGGAAAGTTAAGGTCCAGCATTAGTGGGGAGGCTTCTGGTCAGACCCTCACTCCGCCCCGTCCCCACCCTCAAGGAGAGCAGTTAAAGATGGGTTGCGGGAGAAGCTCAGGGATTTTTGTTTATGAAAACTCTACCATTTTGCAGGTGAGGAAACTCAAGTCCCGGGAGAGGCAGAGACAGTGGCAAGGTCAAGTAGCAAAGTGCACTCTGGACTCAGCCCTGCCAGCCAGGAGTCTGCCACTCGCGCTTGAAGGACGTGTTTGAAGAGCCGCTTTCCCAGAGGGATGCTGCTTTAAAGCCTTGATTCCCGGGCACTCTTTGATATTAGTATAGTTTATCGGGGCTGTTTGTGTTATGCAACAGTAGCATCGCAGGAAAAAAGGTCTAGATACGAACATCCATCACAGGTCTAGAAGTACAGCACACATAACCTTCCACCCACTCCGTCAGGAGCAACCGTATCAAAATAAAGTCGTGAGAATTTAGCATGCCTTGTTCTGTGTTTAAAACAGAAGACAAAGTATTGTATATATTGTACACCGTCCCGGTGAAGGTCTGTCAAAGAATGAGAAAGACAGCATAGAGACTGTATTCTCTGCCCTCTTCTGTTAGCAAATGTTTTTCAAACACCGCGAATTGTCCGGTACTGCTAGATCCAAGGCGGGGAGGGTTGGGGAGGAGGGAAATGAGTGAAAACTTGTCTTCTGCCTTCAAGTAGTTTTCTATTTCGCAAATAAGGGAAATAACCTTACGTGCGTTGTCCAAAATTACAGAGCAGCAAAATTAGAACCCAGATTCTGGTTCCTTATGAAGTGTAGTTTCCACAATTTCAACAGCAGAGCTGTGATAAGTAGTAATATCTCGGGGACCAGGGTGTTTTGGAAAGGGAACGCATTCTACCTCCTCTGTCCCACTACCAAAAGAGAGTAAACTACAATAGCTTAAAAAGCCTAAGTTCTGGGCTTATACATATTTGGGACTCTGAGGTGAACATGTTTGTCCCAATTTTTTGGATGATGCAATAGAGACAGAAAGATTACAAAAATCTCAATATAATAATTGAAAGGAACTGAGACTGTCGAGTCCAACCTCTCCATTCTACAGATGAAGAAATCGAAATGGAGACAGGGAAAATGACTCACCGAAGATTACACAGCTGGAAAGGGGTTTCTAAACTCCCGGTTTAGCACTCCATTCACTATACCCTGCTACATTCCCTTTCTACATTAGGTTGATTTGGGGCCTTACACAAAAACAAAAAATTTGACCCAAGAACTAATTTGATGTTAGGACCATAGATTTCTACAAAGTGTTTTACCTTGCAGTATCCATGGATGAAAATTGTGTTGACCAAGAATATAAAAGAAGGAATTATTGGAACCTGGTGACTCCATTAGAATGCTGATTCAGGGAAAAATTCAAAACTCTCAGTCAATCCTGTATAGTACTATGGTCTTAGCCCACACCTCTATAGGCTACATAGTTCAAATAAATTCTTTTTTTTTTTTTTCCTGAGACACCATCTCGCACTGTTGCCCAGGCTGGAGTGCAATGGCACGTCACAGTTCACTGCAGCCTTGAACTCCTGGGATCAAGCAATCCTCCCACAGCCCCCCAAGAAATCGGGACTGCAGGTGGGTGCAGTTGTTTTTCAACTTTTTGTAGAGACAGGGGACTCACTGTGTTGCCCAGGCTGATCTCAAACTTCTGGGCTTGAGGGATCCTCCTGCCTTGGCCTTCCAAACTGTTGGGATTACAGGCAGGAGCCACTGTGCCCTCATATTTTTATGTAATAAATACAAAGCTATTAAAATCAATGAGGAGGTGGGAGGATCACTTGAGCCCAGGAATTCTAGACCAGCCTGAGCAACATGGTGAAACCACCACTTTACAAAAAATTAAAAAATTAATCGGGTGTGGTGGTGCTCACCCATGGTCCCAGCTACATGGGAGGCTGAGGAGAGGGGATAACTTGAGCTCAGGAGGTTGAGGCTGCAGTGAGCCATGTTCCTGCCACTGCACTCCAGCCTGGGTGACAGGAGATGCTATCTCAAAAAATTTTTTTAAATTTACATCTAAAAATAAAAAGATCAATAAAGAGACTAGGTGAGATAGCTTATTCCTATAATACCAGTACTTAAGGAGGCCGAGGTGGGAGGATTGCTTGAGGCCAAGAGTTTGAGACCAGCCTGGGCAGTGTAGCAAGACCCTATCTCTACAAAAAGTGTTTTTAAATAGCTGGGTGTACTGGTATGTACCTGTAGTCCTACCTGCTCCAGGTGGTTGAAGGTCCCAAGTAGCAGGGACTACATGTGTGTGCCACTATGCCCAGCTAATTTTTGTATTTTTTGGTAGAGACAAGTTTTTGCCATGTTGGCCAGTCTGGTCTGAAACTCCTGACTTCAAGTGATCCACCCTCCTCGGCCTCCCAAAGTGCTTGCATTACAGGCATGAGCCACCTTGCCCAGCCAAGACTGTCTCTTAAAAAAAAAAAATTACAGGCTTGAAAATGAATGAAAATATTTTAAACTCCATGAATAATTAAGAAATGAAAATTAAAACACAGATGCAATACCATTTTTACATATCAGTTTGGCAAATATTGATCATAGCCAGTGTTCTGTAAGTTGTGAAGAAAAGGCAATTTCATACAATATTGATAGGATTGCACATTGGTAAAACCTTTTTGGAAGACAATTTGGCAATGTCTATTAAAAATTTTAAATGTGGCCGGGCGCGGTGGCTCACGCCTGTAATCCAAGCACTTTGGAGGCCAAGGCGGGTGGATCACCTGAGGTCGGGAGTTCAAGATCAGCCTGACCAACATGGTGAAACCCCATCTTTAAAAATAAATAAATAAATAAATAAAATTTTAAATGTGCACACTATATCTTAGATATACGGACAAACTAAACAAGATGGTCAAAGACATATGTAGAAAGATGATCACTGCAGATTTATTTGAGATGCTGGAAAACTGGAAACAATCTAAATGACCGTCGGTAAGGCTTTGATTATATAATGCTACATTTACATCATGGAATACTACACACCATTTATTGTTTTTTGTTTTTTTAACAAATCTTGGAGCTACACTGGTTTTAAGCATGCATACACCATTTAAAAAATGCTGGGCATGGTGGCTCACACCTATAATCCCAGCACTTAGGGAGGCCGAAGTGGGCAAATCACCGCAGTTCAGGAGTTCAAGACCAGCCTGACCAACATGGAGAAACCCCATCTCTACTAAAAATACAAAATTAGCCGGGTGTGGTGGCTCATGCCTGTAATCCCAGCTACTCAGGAGGCTGAGGCAGGAGAATGGCTTGAACTCAGGAGGCGGAGGTTGTGGTGAGCTAAGATGGCACCATTGCACTCCAGCCTGGGCAACAAGAGAAAAACTCTGTCTCAAAAAATTTTAAAAAATGAAATAGGTCTGTATTAACTAACATGAAAAGATGTAGACTACTGACCATTAAGAGAAAAAAGCAAAAAGTCAGCTGTTGAATAATTTATATACTGTGATCTCTTTTATGTTTGTTTAAAAAGCGTATGTGAGCTGGGCTTCTGAGCACCTGTAATCCCAAAACTTTGGGAGGCTGAGGTGGGAGGATTGTTTGAGCCCAGAAGTTCAAGACCATCCTGGGTAATATAGTGAGACTCTACAAAATTTTTTTTTTTAATTAGCCAAGCGTGGTGGCATGAGCAATGGTCCCAGCTACTTGAGAGACTCAATGGGAGGATTGTTTGAGCCTGGGAGGTCCAGGCTGCTGTGAGCCATGATAGGGCCACAGTACTCCAGCCTTGGCAACAGAGTGAGCTTGTCCCCCCCCAAAAAATAAAATTTATATGTGAATGTTTATGTTTATGTAAATGTGTAAACAATATGCATAACAAAATATCTTGGTAGCTATCCAGCAGTGGTTAAGAGAAGAGGGTTTATGGTAGGATTGCCAGGTAAAATACAGAATTCCTATTTAGTCTATTTAGTTCAAGCCATTCTCCTGCCTCAGCCTCCGGAGTAGCTGGGATTATAGGCACCTGCCACCACCCCCAGCTAAATTTTTTGTATTTTTAGTAGTGACAGGGTTTCACCATCTTGGCCAGGCTGGTCTCAAACTCTCAACCTCAAGTGATCCACCCGTCTGGTCCTCCCAAAGTGCTAGTATTACAGGCATGAGCCACAGGCCTGTCCTTTATTATTATTTTTTTTTTTTCTGAGACAAAGTCTCGCTGTGTTGCCAAGGCTAGAGTGCAGTGGCACACAATCTCAGCTCACTGCAACCTCCACCTCCTGGGTTAAAGCGATTATCTTGCCTCATTCAGCCTCTTGAGTAGCTGAGATTACAAGGGGACACCACCATGCCTGGCTAATCTTTTTATATTTTTTGTAGAGATGGGTTTTGCCATGTTGGCCAGGCTGCTCTCGAACTGCTGACCTCAAGTGATCCACCCGCCTCAGCCTCCCAAAGTGCCGGGATTACAGGTGTGAGCCACCTTGCCCAGCCTTTTTTTTTTTAAGACAGGGTTTCATTCACTCTGTCGCCCAGGCTGGAGTGCAGTGGCGCGATCTTGGTTCACTGCAGGTTTCATCAGCTGGGTCAAGCAATTATGTTACCTCAGCCTCCTGATTACAGGCACACACCACCATGCCAGGCTAATGTTTTGTATTTTTAGTAGAGGCAGGGTTTCACCATGTTAGCCAGGATGGTCTCCAACTCCTGAGCTCAGGTAATCTCCCCACCTCAGCCTCCCAAAGTGCTGGGATTACAGGCATCAGCCACCACGCCCGGCCACTTTCCTGGATTTAAATAAATAAATATGGCCAGGTGCAGTGGCTCACGCCTGTAATCCCAGCACTTTGGGAGACACAGGCAGACAGATCACCTGAGGTCAGGAGTTTAAGACCAGCCTGGCCAACATAGTGAAACCTAGTCTCTGCTAAAAATACAAAAATTAACCGGGCATGGTGGTGTGTGCCTGTAATCCCAGCTACTCAGGAGGCTGAGGCAGGAAAATCACTTCAACCCAGAAGGCAGAGATTGTAGTGAATGGAGAACCCACCATTACACTCCAGCCTGGGCAACAGAGGGAGACTCTGTCTCAAAATATAAATAAATAAACAGGACCAGAAAAGGTGGCTCATGCCTATAATCCCAGCACTTTGGGAGGCCAAGGCGGGAGGATTGCTTGAGCTCAGGAGTTCAAGACCAGCCCTGTCAACATAGCGGGACCTCGTCTCTACAAAAATAAAACGTAAGAACAACTAACTGGAGGTGGTGTGCATGCCTGTAATCCCAGCTACTTGCAGGTTGAGGTGGGAGGATCAACTGAACCGAGGAGGTCAAAGCTTCAGTGAGCAGAGATTGTGCCACTGCATTCCAGTCTGGGGCAATGGAGTGAGATCCTATCTCAAAATAAAACAAAATAAAATATATTTTTTTAAAGTTTCAACTGGCTGGTCCACTAAGAATCATGAGACTGGCTGGGCACGGTGGCTTATGCCTGTAATCCCAGCACTGTGGGAGGCCAAGGTGGGTGGATCACCTGACGTCAGGAGTTTGAGATCAGCCTGGCCCACATGGCAATACCCCATCTCTACTAAAAATACAAAAATTAGCTGGGTGTGGTGGCATGCCTATATTCCCAGCTACTTGGGAGGCTGAGGTTGGAGAATCGCTTGAACCCAGGAGGCAGAAGTTGCAGTGAGTCAAGATTGTGCCACCACACTCCAGCCTGGGAGACAGAGTAAGACTCCATTTTGGAGAAAAAAAAAAAAAAAAAAAAGAATAATGAGACAGAATTATCTCTGTTAAGAATAATGAGACAGAATTATCTCTGTTAACATGGATGGTCTGTAAAGGTTTTATTTGGGAAACAAGAATTACATGTCAATTAAAAAAAAAAAAACACTTGGGGTCTTGCTTTTTCACCAAGATTGAAATGCAGTGGCAAAATCATAACTCACTGCAGCCTGGAACTCCTGGGCTTGAGCAATCCTGCTGCCTCAGCCTCCCAGAGTGCTGGTATTATAGGCATCAGCTACTGTACTCAGCCTCACAGTGTAATCTTAAAAGATATGACAAAGCAGTAGTATTACATATGATTCAATTTCTAAGAGAGATGCAAGAATAAGTGTAAGAGAGATGTCTGGAAGGATGTACTCCAAGGTATAACAATGACAGTCTCTGGGTATGGAAAATGATGGATATTTTCATATTTTTTTGTCTGTACTTTTTAATGATCATGTAATAAAACATAAAGAGACACTTCATTTTGAAGAAAAGAAAATTGGAGGGCCTGGGGAGCTTTTCAAACATTATCATTTTAGTTCTTTACATTTTCCGTGTCAAAGGAGAAACCTCATAGGCTACAAAGCCAAGGAAGCAGCTAACAATCAGATGGGCCGTTCAGCTGAGCAAGCAGATGTCTGCAGGCTTACTATTAGAAAGGCTGAGTTGGGGACAGTGGCCTGGAAAGAGAACCCTTATTCTTTTGCTGTGTGGCTGTGACCAAATTATACAGTTTCCCTCTAGACCTTAGTTTCTTCATCTCTATATAGGGAATGCTGTAAAAAGATCAAAAGAATAAATCAAAACCAAAAAGACGTTTGGAATTTAATGTATGGCTACAACTAGTATTTATATAAATGTAACCACAAGCCAAAATTTCCATTCTGTGTTTGTTTCCCAGGAACAGAGGTTTAAATGAGGTAGGCATAAGCACTTGTAAATGTAAAATATTAAAGTCTTATATGACATTGGGAGAGACAAGGACATACATTTCTATAAATAACTATATAAAGGCAGGCAACCGTGCAAAGCTGCGTATGTTCAAGTGCCAGATGAGAAGTAGACAACGAGGCTGTAGGACTTGAGAGGAGGTAAGAGTAAAGGGTAGGTTGGGATGCCCAGAGATGCCTTCCAGGAGACTTGACCCAGGAGGCCTAGATGATTCTCCACAGGGCTTGAGGAACAGGCTAGTAAGGGAATGCATTATGACAAAGTCATTTAGAAGCTTTGAACAGCTCCAACACTCTGGCTATTTATTTATTTAGAGACTGAGTCTTGCTCTGTCATCCAGGCTGGAATGCAATGGCACGATCTCAGCTCACTGCAACCTTCACCTTCCAGGTTCAAGTGATTCTCCTGCCTCAGCCTCCTGAGTAGCTGGGATTACAAGCACGTGCCATCACACCTGGCTAATTTTTGTATTTTTGGTAGAGATGAGGTTTTACCATGTTGGCCAGGCTACGCTGGCCTCTGTGCCCTGGACAAACATCACTCATCACAAAGAAATCAGGACACCACACTGGGCTGGGTCCTTTGTCTGGTCTTGGGTGGCTTCTCCAGTTTCCCAGTCTGGCCTGCAGGAGCAAGGATGAGGGTTGAGCCCGCCACCCCCATGCTACAGATAAGTATTTCATGAAAGGAAGAGTCAATTGATGTGGCAAACTTCATTGCTGTCTTATTTTAAGGAATTGCCACAGCCACTGCAGACTTCAGCAACCATCACCCTGATCAGTCAGCAGCCATCAGACATGGAGGCAAGACCCTCCACCAGCAAGAAGGTTGTGACTTACTGAAGGCTCAGATGATTCTTAGCATTTGTAGGCATACCTTAACCAAATTATAGTATGTACACATTGTTTTTGCAGACATAACGTTATTACACACTTAATCGACACCCACCTCAGCATCCCAAAGTGCTGGGATTGCAGGCGTGCACCACTGCGCCTGGCCAAGACCCTGGCTCTTTTTGCTGCTTCCCAGTTTCTGTACTGACCACAAAATCATACCTAGAAGTCACTCCAGGAAAAGGAAATACAATCTAAGTTCTACTTGGCAGGGTATATTTTCTCTGGGAAGTGAACAGGTGAGGTTGAAGAGTAGCCCTCCACTTTCAATATCCTCCCAAAGCATGATGGGAAAGGACCAGACCCCCACATTTGAGGTTTTTCCAGTTTTCCTACCCTACTACCCTACTCAAGAGCTACACAATGGAAGGCACTAGCCCATTGTACTATTTTAATTCTGGACAAATCATCCAAGCCCCTGGGTCTCTTTTTTCCTAATGCAGTGAATGGGAGAATGCAGACGAAAACCTATCTTTATCTCACATCCCTTGGCCTAGATACATCCAGAAGTAGTCCAGTCTTCTTTTCTTTTTTTTTCCCCCTTCTCTTCTTGGCCTCTTTAGTTTGCCAAGTCAAACATCCTCCAAGTAAACATGAACTCCTTATCTTTCCCCTCATGTTAAAAAAAAAAAAAAACCCACAGCCTCTCCCATATTTTTATAATCATTCTTTTCACTCTTTTTTACTAACTGGGTTCCAATGTGTACAACATCTTGCTGTCTGCATCTCAGGTGAAGTTAAGAAAGAAAAGGAGAAAAAAGAGAACAAATATTTAATGAACTCTCCGATGTGTCAGAGTCCATCACATTAAGTAATTTGGTTCATTTAATCCTCACAACAAAATGAGATCATTATTACTATTTCAATTTGCAGATCGGGAACTAGAAATTAAAAGTTTAAATACCATGTTCAAAGAGACACAGATGTTGAGAAAGCCAAGATTTAACCCAAGGCTGAGAAAGAGACCTGTG
>PVKV010037344.1:0-12500 GCA_004027835.1 Alouatta palliata
TTTTTTTTTTTTTTTGAGACAGAGTCTTGCACTGTCCCCAGGTGTGGGAAGGGATGGCCAGGGGCAGACCTGTGTTACTTATAGTTAAATGATTACAAGCTTGCTTTACTTTTTACATGCTAGATTTGTACCACGGATCATATCCAAACTATGGTGCAGTAAAATAAAAGCAGAGATCAAGCGGCAACAGAGAGCCTCTGGTAAAGACCATCTGAGAGCACCCTAGAACTGCGGATGTGGGTGCAGAGCAGAAAAGAAATTGCTTTGGTCCCACAACCCTTCCCAATGTAGAGTTTGGGTGAGGATCTCATAAAGGGAGCTTATGCAAAAGACTCTGCGAAGGAAATGCAACCTCTTCTCCTAAGACTAGGGAGGGTCTTTGCAGATGGTGCTGGTAAGGCCAGAAGGCCTTGCAGGGCAGAGAGCACCAAAAGGCCATAGGCTCTGCCTATGTTCTCAGAATATGGAGCAATTCCAGTTGCTCTGTGTCCACAATGCTCTGGAGATAAAAGCCCCTTGATGCACTGCGTGTGGTCAGACCTCATGGCGCTGCTGCACCTCTGTTGCCAAAGCACCTGGTTAGACAATGGGTGGTAAAATCTCAGTGTCCTTAGGTAGCATGTCTTAGGAGAACCATATTTGCTACTGAATGCTGCAGACACATGCTCTTCCTCCTCCTATCTTCCTCCTCAACAGCCTGCAAGATTAACAAGATCATACACCTAATAAAAGCGCTTGGAGCCCAGAGCTCAGTGCCAATGGGGATCACCCCGAGAGAGTGCCTTGGACCTGGGGACCCATGCTGTAAAATTCTATTCTTATGTCTTTGTCTTTATTTCTTTTCTCACTCCCTCATCACTGTCGGGACATGGGGCGCCCACGCACAGGGTTGAACTGGTTCCCAAAACCCAGGCTGGAGTTCACTGGCACAATCTTGGCTCACTGTAACCTCTGCCTCCTGTATTCAAGTGATTCCCCTGCCTCAGCCTCCTGGGTAGCTGGGACTACAGGCACCCGCCACCAGGCTCGACTAAGTTTTTGTATTTTAGTAGAGATGGGGTTTCACCATGTTGGCGAGGATGGTCTCCATCTTCTGAGCTCATGATCTGCCTGCCTTGGCCTCCCAAAGTGCTAGGATTACAGGTGTGAACCACCACGCCTGGCCCACATTTCTTTATTTTGAGATAGTCTTGCATTGTTGCCCAGGCTAGACTGCAGTGACATGACCCAGGTAAGAACATCATGGTGCCCTTTAGAGCCTGGTTAATGTCCCAGCTGCCACTGCACTCACTGCAACCCCTGCTTCTTGGGTTCAAGCGATTTTCATGGCTCAACCTCTCAAGTAGCTGCGATTACAAGCACGCACCACATGCCTGGTGAATTTTTGTATTTTTAGTAGAAATGGGGTTTCGGCATGCTGCCCAGGCTAGTCTCAAACTTCTTATGTCAACTGATCTGCTCGCCTTGGTCTCCCAAGGTGCTTGAATTACAGGCATCAGTCACGATGTCTGGCCAAAGAGCACACGTTTCTCAGAAGATCATCAAATTCCTGGCTATCCTCTGAAACCTGGTAAGTAACTTAGAATTTGCTGTGCAGTGAAATGTCAAAGAAAGGTGCAGTCTCTGTCTACCATTCAGGGTGTATTCATTTTCTATCGCCATGTAAGAAATTACCAAAAGCTTAGCAGCTTAAAACAACACCTGTTTATTATCTTAAAGCTTCTATAGGTTAGGAGTCTGGGCATGGCTGAGCTGGGTTCTCAGTCCAGGGTCTTTTCAGGCTGAAATCCAGTTGTCTTGTGGGGCTGTGGTCTCATCAGAGGCTTGACTGGGGATGGCCAATCACCTTCAGGCTCCCTTAGGTTGCCAGCAAAACTCATTCCCTTGTTGTTATGGGACCAATGTCCCCATTTCCTTGCTGGTTTCCCTGGGGCACTCTCAGCTCCTAGAAGCCAACTGTAGTTCCTTGCTGCAAGGTAGCTTAATTTTTCAAAGCTAGCAATGGAGAGAGAGTCTCTCTTATTTTAGCTCCTCTTTAAGGGATTTTCCCCTTACTAAGTCAAGCCCACCCAGGATGACTCGCTTCTCATTAACTCAGAATCTGTCTAATTTAAGACCTTAACGGTATTTGCAAAATTCCTTCACTTTGCCACATAGTGTATCCTGGTCTAAAAAGTTACATCCTATTATATTTTTCATATTCTAATGGTTAGAAATCAGTCCCAAGTCCCATCTACATTCAAGGTGGGAGATGAGTGATCACAACAGGTCTTAGACACCAGGAGGTGGGGTATCGCTGTGGCACAATCTCAGTTCACTGCAATCTCTGCCTCCTGGGTTCAAGTGATTCTTGTGTCTCAGCCTCCCTTGTAGCTGGGATTGCAGGTGTATGCCACCACACCTGGCTAATTTTGTGTTTTCTGTAGAGACAGGGTTTTACCATGTTGGCCAAACTAGTCTCGAACTCCTCACCTCAAGTGATCTGCCCACCTCAGCCTCCCAAAGTGCTGGGATTACAAGCATGAGCCATTGCCTCCAGCCACAAGGTTCACTTTTAAGGAGTTTTATCAGAGTAGGGTCAGGATTTATTTAAGCATGAGCTTACAAATGTGGTGCAGGAGAAGCGTGAAGAGAAAAAGGACAGAATCCCAAATTTATTCCAAAAAGTCATTTCTTTTCAAGGTTTTCCTAAAATTACCTGCTGCCCAAGTATGATGCAATACAATGCAGGTGTGCTTAGAATGCACAGGTAAACTTCAGCAGCTCACAAGTGGGCGGCAAAAACCTTCCTTCAACAAGCACAAGAATAAGCTTGGACATCCAGGAGCACTAGTCTGAAAGATTAGAACGACACAAGGTTAAAGGTGCAGGTAAATCACTGAATACATTGGACAATAAAAACCCAAGTTCTGAGGTGACCAAACACAAGTAAAACGGAAATGTGTCTGGGTAAAGGAAGAAATGCAACCAGAAGAAGAAATGGATGAGAAACTCCAAGAGGGAAAAAGAAATCAGTTACCAGGGTAGAGATGAAAATGGGAGGTTAAGGAGGTAAGACAGCAGCAGCAAACTGCCCACTGGGAGGACCTGGGTGGGTGGTGAGTAGGGGGTTAGCTGGGGGCATGAGCAGATGTAACCATCAGTTAATGTATTGTTCAGTTAACCAGAATGATGCCAGTTAAGTACGATTCCACTGAGCTTGGTAGCCTTATTCTGGCCATTAACTTTAATGTTTCGCAGATCCCCAGCATTTTCACAGGTGTGAGTTAAAACCATCTGGTTTCTGCACTATACCCTGTCCATTAAAACCCAGCATCTTCAAAGATAAATTGTGGACCAAGGTGGCAGCGGGAGAAGAGAAAGGAAGTTAAAGGCTGCCACAGGCTTTACCCTCAACAGAAGGAGCCTTTCAACAGCATTGGAGTGGGATGATTTTGAAATTGCAAAGTAGAAAAACATAAAAGTACAGTGAGATGTTTTAATCTCCAGAAACACAATCTGAGTAAATGAATTGCCCCAAAACAACCCAATAAATACAATGCGTAGTGACCTGGACATGAAAGATGAAAGAAGAAATAAACTGGGGGGGAAATCCACATCCAAAAGCATGTCTTTATAGCAGTGAGATTTATAAATTTCACACACTTGCCGGCAGAGCTCACTAAAGATTTCAATGCAAATAATGCATTTTGCTAACTCATCACTGTGCAGAAAGGCAAAAAAAAAAAAAAAAAAAGACACCTATTTCTTGAAAATCAATTCTTCTGTAGTACAAGTGCATCAAGAAGCAATAACTACAGTGATAAATATTAAAATGTGCCAAATTTTTGGCTGAGCACGGTGGTTTCCACTTTGGGAGGCTCAGGTGGGATCACAAGGTCAGGAGATCGAGACCATCCTGGCCAACAAGGTGAAACCCTGTCTCTACTAAAAATACAAAAATTAGCTGGGCATGGTGGTGTGCACCTGTGGTCCTAGCTACTCAGGCAGCTGAGGCAGGAGAATCGCTTGAATCTGGGAGGCAGAAGTTGCAGAGAGCTGAGATCGCACCACTGCACTCCAGCGTGGGCGACTCAGCCAAAAAAAAAAAAGTGCCAAATCTTCAAACTTGTCAGGGAACAAGAGTATCAGATAAGGCAGCAGAGGACATGAAAGTGTCCTACCCTGTTCATTGTCAAGTGTCTAGTCTGTACAGGGTACATGACAAAGGCACCTCTGCCACCAACGTAGCTATTTTCTCCCATCCAGGGACCAAGCTTGGATTTTGAATATCCCAAGCACCATGTTTTTTCCAGTTGATGTAGAGTGCTCTACACGAGTCTGCCTGGAGGAAAAATGTGAAACCTAAGCACCCTGATTGATAGGAGGCACTGCCTGGGGATTCTACATAATCAGCAGGTTCTTAGCAGAAAGCCATGGCTCACCATCTTCAGTATCTTAATAAACAGCCCTCCTAACAGCACAATTAAAACAGCTTGCTGCTTCTTAGTTAAGCCCGTTCTTTAGATTTCTCATTTCAGAAAGCAAAAGGTATAATTTTCTTTATTATCCATCCTTCTCACCATTAGCTAATAAGTTAGCTGTCCTGATCAACTGTGCACCTGATACTGTCCTGGGTATTCTAATTCATTATTAATTAGAGATGGTCCTCCATTTAGTGGAAGAGGAAATTGAGGTGAGAAATTAGTCTGCATTTTCCAATTACTTAATCAGGAGAAGTGCTCAATCTACAGGAACTCAGATAAAATAAGGCCTATGGTTCTGTTACCTTTTCTTTTTTCAGATAGGGTCTCACTCTGTCGCCCAGGTTAGATGGAGTACGATGGTGCAATCATGGCTCAAGTGACTCTCCTGCCTCAGCCTCCTGAATAACTGGAACCACAGGCATGTGCCACCATGCCTCATTTTTTAATTTGTTTTGTTTTGATAGAGATGAGGTCTCACTATGTTGCCCAGGCTGGTCTCCAACTCCTGGGCTCAAGTGACCCTCTCACTTTGGACTCCCAAAGCCCTGGGTTTACAGACATCAGCCATCACGCTGAGCTCACTTGGTTCTTTTTACTATCACCACTGCCTCCCTTCACTTCTTTACTTACTGAATTGAATAATAAAACTGAGATGAGAAGGGGCATCACAGCAGGAGCTGAAAGGGGACAGGAGAAGTGTGGCAGGGTCCTGTGATTAACCTGTGTATAGCATGTGGGTGCTAGTCACCTGTGTGCCTTCAGTGTGTGAAAATTTGCTGAGATATACACCTGGAATGTGTGCCCTTTTCTGCTTGCATTAAACTTTTTTTTTTTTTTTTTTGGAGATGGGGTCTCACTCTGTTGCCCAGGCTGGGGTGCAATGGTGCAGTCTTAGCTCACTGCAACGTCTGCCTCCCAGGTTCAAGCAATTCTCATGTCTCAGTCTCCCAATTAGTTTGGACTACAGGGGCATGCCACCATCCCCAGCTAATTCTTGTATTTAAAAAAAAATTTTTATTTTAGTAGAGATGGGATTTTGCCACATTGGCCAGGCTGTTTTCAAGCTCCTGACTGCCAGTAATCCTCCTATGTTAGCCTCCCAAAGCGCTGGAATTACAGGCATTAGCCACCACACCTGGCCTAACATTTAAATAAAGAGTTGAGGAAACTTTGCCCAACAATTTCAGTACCTTAAAGTCTTTGTCATGCACCAACACTGGGAGTTGTGCCTTTCTCTGACTCAGAGAAGATCCAAGCTGCGCACATCCAAGGTGTCCATGTACACCCTGTCAGCTGGGTCTAAGTGTCTGGTCATTGACCAGTGAAGCCTACAGGGCAGTGACTTCACGCTTCCTTCTCTTCCTCTCAGGTCTCAGGTGGGGAAAGGGAGAGGGATTCTCTCATGAGTCATTATACATATCACAAGGAGGAAAGCAATTCTGGCTTTGTTCCCCAGATCAAACATGGATCCTGTTGAGAAGAGGTCTGTAATGAGCTGTACCGTATCCCCAAACTTCATTTGTTGAAGCCCAGAGCCTCAATATCTCAGAATGTGACTGTATTTGGAGACAGAGCCTTTAAAGAGATAGTTCAGGTAAAATAAAGTCGTGATGGTGAACCCTAACCCACTATGACCAGTCCCCGTATGAGAAGAGGCCATTAGGATGCAAATGCACGCAGAGGGAAGACCACGTGAAGACAGAGTGAGAAGGTGGCCATCTACAAGCCAGGGAGAAAGGCCACAGGAGAAACCAACCCTACTGATACTTTGATCTTGGACTCCCAACCTCCAGAACTGTGAGAAACTGCATTTCTGTTGTTAAAACCACCTGACCTGTCGTATTTCTATAGCAGCCCAAGCAAAGTAATACAAGTTCCAGAGTGAGAACTGCCCCGTGCTTTTCCATATGAGAGGGACAGAGGTTTGAGAGCAAGGACTTTGGAATCAGAGAGATCAGGATGTGAGTCCCCGCTTTGCCCTGTGGCCTTTAGCAAGTCATTTCTCACCTCCAAGCCTTGCTTCCTGCAGAGGTAGAGCGTGGAGAGTCACGGCTCTTAGGCTTGCCGTGAAAATTTAATTATAGAACACACAAAAATCACTGAACACTCTATCTGGCTCATAGTAGGGGCTCAATAAATATTAATCTTGAATACTATTCATATGAATGATAATATAATGAAGATTAGAAGTGCTTTCTGACTCACAGTTTGTTATAAAGATAAGCAGTGTGCAACCTGCAAAGGTGATAGGCAAAATACATTAATATTGCAAAGGACAGAAATGTCAAATTATAGCAAGACAGCTTTATTCCATCATCCAAATAAACATTAACCAAGTTCCTGGGATGCTGGAGGCACTGTGCTGAGGGGCCGATGAGTGAGAAGCCCAACATGGCACAGAAAACATGGCCATGCACAAAGATTTCCTGGGACTGGAAAGAATGGTATGGAGCCTAGTGGACCACCTGAGAGCCATGCAAGCTCGAGGAGCAGGGGCACCCGCTTGTAGCTTGGGGTTGGGGGATACCGCTCAGGGACTGGCATCTGCTTTTCTCAGAACATACACAAGCACATCCTCAGGGAAGCCGTGAATGCTTCTTTATGTGTCTTCCCAAGTCCACTACCTGTGCTCTGGCAAAGTCACTGCACTGAGCATTGTGAGTGAATGATCAATTTCATGAAATACTTGGGCAAAGCAGCAAAGCCACAGTGTGGTCACTTTTTGTCTTGTTTTGTTTTTGGATACAGGGTCTCTCTCTGTGGCCCAGGCTGGAGTGCCATGGTGTGATCTCAGCTCACTGCAACCCATGACCCCCAGGCTCAAGTGATCCTTCCACCTTAGCCTCCTGAGTAGCTAGGACCACAGGTGCATGCCACCATGCCCAACTAATATTTTGTATTCTTAGCAGAGATGGGTTTTCGTCACGTTGCCCAGGCTGGTCTTGAATTCGTGGGCTCAAGCGATCCACCTGCCTCAGCCTCCCAAAGTGCTAGGATTACAGGTGTGAGCCACCACACCCAGCCTATCACCTTTCAAAGACAGAATTGACCAGTTGATGTAGAGGGTTTAATAGGATGTCCAGACAATTTTTCTGGCCGTGTACATGTTAAAGATACATGGCAAGGCTGCCCGAATCACCATGCTGGGTTTTGTATCTTCTCAGATCAGGTCTACTATCCTAAATGTGTCTCTTCTTAAAGCAAAATGAACATAAAACACTGTGGACTGAATATATGTCCCCAAAATGTGTACGTTGAAATCCTAATCCCCACAGTGGTAATATTAGGAAGTGGGGCCTTTGGGAGGTGATTAGTCGTGAGAGTGAACTCTTCCTGAGTGGGGTTAGTGCTCTTTTATTCACTTTATTATTATTTTAGATGGAGTGTCCTCCCTTTATTGCCCAGACTGGAGTGCAG
Organism: Alouatta palliata; assembly: GCA_004027835.1. Taxonomy (NCBI): domain Eukaryota; kingdom Metazoa; phylum Chordata; class Mammalia; order Primates; family Atelidae; genus Alouatta; species Alouatta palliata. The sequence continues at coordinate 7,884 of PVKV010037344.1, forward strand.
TGGCAAGAACTCGGCTCACTGCAGTCTCCGCCTCCCAGGTTCAAGCAATTCTGCCTCAGCCTCCCAAGTAGCTGAGATTACAAGCATGAGCCACCATGCCTGGCTAATTTTTATGTTTTTAGTAGAGATGGGGTTTCATCATGTTAGCCAGCTGGTTTCGAACTCCTGACCTCAAGTGATCCACCCACCTCGGCCTCCCAAAGTGTTGGGATTACAGGCCTGAGCCACTGCGCCTGGCCATTAGTGCCCTTTTAAAAGAGACCCCAGAGAGTTTCCTCAACCCTTCCACCATGTGAGGAAACAGCAAGATGATGGGCACCTATGACAGAGAAGGGAGACCCTCACCAGACACTGAATCTGCCAGTGCCTTGATATTGGATTTCTCAGCCTCCAGAACTGCGAGAAATACATTTTCATTGTTTGTGTATTATTCAGTCTATGGCATTTTGTTACGACAGCCCCCAAAAACTAAGACAAATGTCGTACTTGCTGATATAACTAGAAAAGCAAAAGCGTGTGGGTGCTTGTGTGGGCATGGAAATGCACACACATGCTGAAGAAGGCCAAAGGCAATTGTCACCAATCCCCTTTCCAGACCAGAGACACAGAGTAGGGAATTCTACTTGGGAAGTGGGAGAATGGCTAATGTTATCTTCTTCTTTTTTTTTTTTTTTTCTGAGACGGAGTTTAGCTCTTGTTGCCCAGGCTGGAGTGCAATGGCGCAATCTCAGCTCACTGCAACTTCCGCCTCCTGAGTCAAGAGATTCTCCTGCCTCAGCCTCCCGAGTAGCTGGGATTACAGGCATGCGCCACCATACCCAGCTAATTTAGTATTTTTAGTAGAGATGGAGTTTCTCCATGTTGGTCAGGCTGGTCTCAAACTCCTGACCCCAGGTGATCCACCCGTTCTTGCCCCCTCAAAGTGCAGGGATTACCGGTGTGAGCCACCGCACCCGGCCACTAACATTATCTTCTTAAAGATTATCCTATTGATTTCCTAAGACAGCATGTCTTCCCTCCCTTTCTTTCAACAACTACTTTTTATGTATTTGTTATGTATTTATTTTTTGGAATGGGGTCTTGCTCTGCTGCCCAGGCTGGAATGCAGTGGTATAATTTTAGCTATAGCAGCCTCCAACGCCTGGGCTCAGAGGATTCTCTCACCTCCTCTTTCCAGTAGTCCCAAGTAGCTGGGACTAGAGGTATATACAACCACACCCAGCTACTTTTTAAATTTATTTCAGACATGGGTTATGCTATGTTGCCCAGCCTGGTTTTGAATGCTGGGCCTCAAAAGACCCTTCTGCCTCAGCCTCCCTACATGTGGAAACTACTGGGGTGAGGTGCTGCACCCAGCCCCAGCAACTGCTTTCTAGCCAACCATACACCAGGTACTGAGTTGCAGAGAAGGGAACAAAGGCACCCCATGACCTAGAGGACCTGACATCTGTAGCAGAGCCTGAAACTTAGGATCTCCTATTAGCAGCTTCAACAGTGTTGATGACCTATCAAATAATGTAGAGTTCTTATCATGTTACTTAACTTACAATCTCCAAAAAATCGTGGAAATATGGATATCTTAATTTAGCTTAAAATATAAACTTGTACAAATGATTTTACACATAGAATTTCACAAGAGTGTTCCCAGACTCAGGTTCACCATCTGTTTTCGAAGTACAAGGCATTAGCCCTACCTTCTGGCAAGATTAGGGAGGGAGCTGCATGTAACATAGCCCAGAGCAAGAGATTATTAAACACGTGTCGACTCATTAAGCAACACAAACAGCTATGGAAAAGGAAAATCAAAGAATGCCTTTAAAAGATGGGTTGACGGGTGCAGCACACCACCATGGCACATGTATACCTACGTAACAAACCTGCACGTTCAGCACATGTATCCCAGAACTTAAAGTAAAATTTAAAAATGCATAATAATTACAAAAACAAAACAAATAGAAAGACAACTCTGTCAATACTTCTGGAGTATACATAAAATACATGAAGGCAGAGCCTGCTGTTGGTCCCCTAGCCCCCTTCATCTAGGCTTAGTATCAAAGAGGGGAGTCCTCAGAACTGGACTAAGGTGGATGGGGGTGGTCCCTCATCTGCCATGCATCTATGTCCCTCTGGCTCAAAGATCCACACATTTTCCTGAAAGTAAGAGATTGTCACCAACAGGTGTTGAATCTTCTCCCCAGGGTCAGCTTCAGGAATGTCCCAGCAGGACACACACCGTGCACAGGCCGGATCTGGGCTGGTCCACAGGACCTGCCACCTGCACTCTGGCCAGAGTACAGGAGATACCTCAGGGCCCCGGGTCAAAGGCAGCAATCTGGACTCAGAATAAATGATGTGTTGAAGATATGATAAGCATGATTTTACCAAAAACAAAACAGAACACACATAAATACACCATCTCATTCTACCTGATTCTTTCTGCTTTGTGCATCTATTTATCCACAGTGCCCAAACTGGAAAGGACTCTATAAAACCCAAAAGGCTCTCAACACAGATAGTTCTTTCAATAACCATTTGATGGCAAAAGCAGTATACAGCTGACAGAAGTTATTTATTCCACTGAGTGTGAATATTCATTCATTTTGATGTGAGATATTCATGTGCTTAATTACAAGGTGTTGCCTCCAGGGGTGACACATCACAGGAGGTTCAGCACATTTTCTGCAAAGAGCCAGACAGTAAATATTTTAGGCTTTGTGGAATATGGGTACTGTCCTGACTACTCAGCTCTGCCACTGTAGCTGAAGGTAGCCATGGGCAATATGTAAACCAATGGGTATAGCTGTAGAGCAATAAAACTTTATTTACAAAATCAGGTCAGAATTGGCCCACGGGCTGTGAATTTGCTGACCCCTCTAATACACAAAACACACAGTGTATCCCCTTTCTACAATTTAAAAACTTTTAAATTCTGAAACACATCTGGCTCCCAATGTTTCTGAAAAGGAGTTGGGATCTGGCTCCCATTTCGGAAAGCATTCTTGGCTGGAAAGTTCTTTTTAAAGAGCGGGGACCTTTCTTCCATTAGTGCTTAGCTAGTTTTCTCAGGCATTCTGCAGCCATCTCTAACAATACTCACACAGCAAAAGCAGTGATGGTTGCAACTTTCATCTGGAATTCAGGTGTGTTGAAACAGTGGAACACCCACTATGGGCCATCAGATGATTTGCATTCAGGTTTTCTGGCAGGAGAAAGGGTAAATGCTCCTTGTGAGGGGGAAGGAAACTGGTGGGACAGCGATTCTGCCAGAGCTAGGTTTCCCAGATGACCCTCATAGACATCAATCTAGTTTCAGGAAGAGCCTTGTAACAGGGACACTCAGGGAGCTCCAGGGTCCAGATGACCAAGTGCAACACAGCATGGGGCCAGCTCACTCATCAGGACTTTGAGGAACACACTGGGGCTTCCATACACACAGGTTTCTGAAAGAGTGATCCCTGACCTAGTCCCAGAGAAGATCCTGGTGTTGGGAATGCCAGGAAATGGGCCCTGGGCATAGATGTTAATGTGGTCAAGAGTGATGGGTACCAGCATCAGCAGGCATGGAGGAGAGCCCTCATGTGTCACTGTGAGCAGAGGAGCAAGTGGAAAGGCCTCATGAGAGAGAAGCTGAGGGCAGAAACCATGAATTACTGAAGCACAATCTCTCTACCAACTCTCAAGAGGCACCTCCTGGGGAACCCAGAAGTACTGGGTAGTGTTCTCAGAAGGACAGTGTCACAGATCCACAGGTGAGTGAAAGACAAGGTTGGTAGTGACGCCACAGCGTCTGGAAAACAAGGACACACATACTAACTAACATTTACTATTTCTTGAGCACTCATATTATCCCAGGGACTCGCTGAATGCTTTAGAGATGGTGGTTCTAATCCGCAGAGCAATCCTGCCAAGTAAATATTGTAGTCTTCATTCTGTAGGTGACAAAATTAGCATGGGCTGGATGGGGTAGCTCATGCCTGCAATCCCAGCACTTTGGGAGGCTGAGGCTGGAGGATGGCTTGAGAGGCCAGGAGTTTGAGACCTGCCTGGGCAACACAGCAAGTCTCCATCTCTATAAAAAGTAAAATTAAAAACAGCCGGGTGTGGTGGTACACAGCTGTAGTCCTACTTGGGAGGATGATGTGGGAGGGATCCCTTGAGCCCAGGAGTTCCAGGATGATTGTACCACTGTGCTCCGGGCTAGGCAAAAGATAGAGACCCTGTCTAAAAACCAAAACAAAACAAAAACCTACATCATGTGCCAAGGGCTGCCTGCACCTGCAGAGAAAAGGCTGGGCCCCAGCTGCCTGACATCTGAGGCCTATGCCATGCTGCTTACCATAACAGAGATGGGCCCCTCCCCTTAGGATGACCCATCAAATATCTGGATGCAGAGAGCTTGTCTAACTTCAAGTTTTATCTCTTTCAGAAATCAACACCCAACACACTTTGCCATCCTTCACAAACCTTCAAAGGCCCTTGCAGTTGCTTTTCACTCTTGTCCATTTACACCTCTTTGTTAGAATTACTCATGGGAAACAGCGCTCTCCAGAGGATACCTCCTCACTGTGCTATAAGCAAACTCTGGCCTGAAAGGAGCAGCTTTCTTTAGTGCTGGTA
>PVKV010037345.1:0-14884 GCA_004027835.1 Alouatta palliata
AAAAAAAAAAAAAAAAAAAAACTTGATAAGTTATTAAGGTTAAGTTTTTCAAGGGCTTCCACCTTAAGAGAAAAATAATCAGAATTTCATTGAAAGTAGCCTTTACACAGAGGTACTACTTAAGTGCCTTATTCAATTACAGTCTCAGTTCATGTGACTTTGTTACTAGCATAGTTGATATAGCTCTCCCAGGCTTGTGAAACTGAATTGAAAGCATATGTCCACATGTTGGGGATATTATCTTGTACATGACACTTAACTTTTCTGTACCTCAGTTTCTTTAACTATAAAAACAGGTGTAATCATAGCACTACAACTTAGAGCTATTGTGAGAAGTAAATTGACCGATCCTAGCAAAGTGCTTGGAGAGTTTCTGGCACATAATAAATGTGCCACTTTTAAAAATATTTTTTCTGACTTTCAAGTGAAGCCCTCTAGTTCTTGAGAGAAACTCTTTTAAGTTTCTCATTCTTGGAAAACATGCTGACAACTTCATGTCATTAAAGATATCCTCAAAACTGGAATACATTAGCCTGTTTTCGCACTACTGTGAAGAACTGTTTGAGACTGGGTAATTTATAAAGAAAACAAGTTTAGTTGACTCACAGTTCTCCATGGCTGGGGAGGCCTCAAGAAACTTACAATCATGACAGAAGGCAAAGGGGAAGCAAAGACCTTCTTTGCATTGTGGCAGGAAAGAGAGAGCTAGCAAGAGCAGGGGAAACTGCTTTATAAAACCATCAGATCTCTTGAGAACTCACTCACCATCATGAGAACAGCATGGGAGAAACTGCCCCTATGATCCAATCACCTCCCACCAGGTCTCTCCCTCAACACCTAGGGATTACAATTCAAGATGAGATTTGGGTGGGAACACAGCCAAACCATATCATTCCATCCCTGGTCCCTCCCAAGTCTCATGTCCTTTACACATTTCAAAACACAATCATGCCTTCCCAACAGTCCCCCAAAGTCTTAACTCATTTCAGCATTAACTCAAAAGTTTGAGTCCAAACTGGCATCTGAGACAAGGCACCTTTCACCTAGGAGCCTGTAATATCTAAAGCAAGTTAATTACTTCCAGGATACAGTGGGGTTTGCAGGCAATGGATAAATGCTCTCATTTCAAATGGAAGAAATTGGCCAAAACAAATGGGCTGCAGCCCCCATGCAAGTCCAAAATCCATCAGGGCCGTCATGAAATCGTAGCACTCCAAAATAATCTCCTTTGACTCCATGTCTCACATCAAGGGTACACAGATACAAAGGGTTGGCTTTCACAGCTTTGGGCAGCTCCACCCCTGAGGTCTGAAGGGTACAGCCCCACACCCCTGCCCTGGCCACTTTCACAGCTGGCATGTGTCTGCAACTTTTCCAGGCACACAGTGCAAGCTGTCAGTGGATCTACCATTCTGGGGTCTGGAGGACAGTGACCCTCTTCTCATGGCTCCATAGGCAGTGCCCCAGTAGAGACTCTGTGTGGGGGCTCCAACCTCACATTTCCCTTTGGCCCTGCCCTAACAGAGGTTCTCCATGAGGGCCCCGCCCCTGCAGGAGACCTCTATCTGGACATTCAGGCACTTCCATACATCATCTAAAAATATAGGTGAAGGTCCCCAAACCTCAATTCTTGTCTTCTGTGCACCCACAGGCCCAACACCACAAGGAAGCTGACCAGGCTTGGGGCTTGCACCCTTTGAAGTAATGGTGTGAGCTGTACCTTGGCTCCTTTCAGCCACAGCTGAGATGCCAGGCACCAAGTCTCAAGACTGTGCAAAGCAGCCAGTCCCTGGGCCAGGTCCACAAAAAGCATTTTTTCTTCATAGGCCCCCAGGCCTATGATGAGAGGGGCTGCCATGAAAACCTCTGATATGCCCTGGAGATATTTTTCACATTGTCCTAGAGATGAACATTTGGCTCTTCATTACTTATGCAAATTTCTGCAGCTGGCTGGAATTTCTCCCCTGAAAATAAGTTTTTCTTTTCTACCACATTGTCAAGCTGCAAATTTTCCAAACTTTCATTCTCTGCTTCCCTTTTAAACATAAGTTCCAACTTCAGATCATCTCTCTTGAGTTTAAAGTTCCACAGATCTCTAGGGCAGGGGCAAAATGCCACCAATCTTTTTACTAAGGCGTACAATGAGTGACCTTTGCTCCAGTTCCCAATGAGTTTCTCATCTTTATCTGAGATCACCTCAGCCTGGACTTCATTGTCTATATCACTATCAACATTTTCATCAAAACCATTCAACAAGTCTCTAGGAAGTTCCAAACTTTCATACGTCTTCCTGTCTTCTGAGTCCTCCCAAACTGTTCCAAACTCTGCCTGTTACTGAGTTTCAAAGTCGCTTCCACATTTTTGGGTGTCTTTATAACAGTACTCCACCCTCTGTGGTACCAATTATTGTATTAATCTGTTTTTACACTGCTATGAAGAACTGCCAGAGCCTTAGTAATTTATAAAGGAAAGAGATTTAATTAACTCACAGTTCTCATGGCTGGGGAGGTCTCAGGAAACTTACAATCATGGTGGAAGGCAATGGGGAAAGCAAAGACCTTCTTCATATGGTGCAGGAAAGAGAGCGCTAGCAAGAGCAGGGTGTATTAGTTCATTTTCATGCTGCTGTTGAAGACAAACCCGAGACTGGGTGATTTACAAAATAAAGAGGTTTATTTGGACTTACAGTTCCATGTAGCTGGGGAAGCCTCACAATCATGGCAGAAGGCAAGGAGGAGCAAGTCCTGTCTTAGTTGGATGGCAGCAGGCAAAGAGAGAATGAGGAAGATACAAAAGCAGAAACCACTGATAAAACCATCAGATCTCATGAGTCTTATTCACTAACAGAAGAACAGTATGAAGGAAACCAAACCTGTGATTGAATTATCTCTCACCAGGTCCCTCCCACAACAAGGGAGAATTATGGGAGTACTGTTCAAGATGAGATTTGGGTGGGGACACAGAGCCAAACAATATCACAGAGAAAACTGTAATTGAGAAATTACTAGAGGCTCAGTGTAGACTAGCTTTAAGAGTTAAACACTTCCAGGGTGTGCACTCTTACAGAGGCTCCTATTTTTGTAAGCTTTACCTTCAGTAGCCCCAGGAGGCTCTTATTGTGAGTATTACAGAACAATCCCTTTGTGCTTCCTGTAGGAGGAAGGGAAAGCAATCATTTTCAAATATGCCTGGAGATTTATATTTTCTTTAACAAAGCCTGCCTTTCAGGGAAACTATAGATGGTACCCAACTTATGATAGTTTGACTTAGAATTTTTTAACTTTATTATAGTATAAAACTATTGCAATTTCTACACAACATATAGTATTCAATAAATTACAGGAAATATTCAATACTTTAAAATAGGCCTTGTGTTAGATGCTTTTGCCCAACTATAGGCTAATGTAAGTAATTTAAGCACATTTAAGATAGACTAGGCTAAGCTATGCTGTTCAGTAGGTTAGGTATATTAACTGAGTTTTCAACTTATGATATTTTCAACCTGCAATGAGTTTATCAGAACATAACCCGATCATAAGTCAAGGAGCATCTGTATTTTACAAGAGTTTAATTAACTAGAATTTCACCAAAGCCAAACTGACCTTGGGGAAGGGAAATACCTAACTCCAGCTCCCTGTGCCTTTCCTGTCTCATCTAAGGCAGGGAAGAAGAAACTGAGAAGTAAATGAGAAGGTCATGGCCCAGGGATACAGCTCACTAAGCGACCTAATCATAGGACTACAGAATGTTTTCCCTCTCCCTATACCTCACCAATATCAATAGGGCTCCCATATAAAAACGGGATTACAACTGAAAGAACTGCAAGCATCACGCCTTATTTAAGGAATCTCTAGGAAAATGTAAATATAAGAAGAGAAACAAAAACAAGAACACTAATGAAAATATTAGCCTCTAAAACCTAAAGCTACAACAAACAGTAAACCAAGCCTAATTTCTGGGCAAATCAACATAATACCTCATGCTAAAGGCCTATTTACCTCCATTCATTTTACCTGTTACCAATGTTCATAAAAAATTACAAGGCATGCTAAAAGGCAAAAAAATGCAGTCTATAGAATAAAACAAGCATCAGAACTAGACTCAGACATGGCAGACATTTTGGAATTATCAGACCAGGAATTTAAAGCAACTATGATTAATAGGCTAAAGCATCTAATGAAAAAAGCAAACAACATGCAAGAACAGATGGGTAATAAGAGCAAAAGAAACTCTAAGAAAGAACTTAAAGAATATGCTGGAAATCAAAAACACCGTAACAGAAATGTAGCTTGCCTTTAATGGCCTCATCAATAGACTAGACACAGCTGAGGAAAAAATTAGCAAGCCTGAAGAAATAAAGCATAATCCATAGAGAAAAAAGAATGAAAAAGACAAAACAAAATATCCAAGAACTGTGGCACAATTACAAAAGATTAACATACACATAATGGCAATGCCAGAAGGACAAGAAGAAGAAAAAGGAACAAAGAAATAATAATGGTTGAGAATTTTTTTAAACCAACGACAAGACACCAAACCACAAATTCAGGAACCTCAGAAAATGCTGAGCAGCATAAACACCGAAAGATCTAAACCTAATATCTCATATTCAAAATGTGGAAAATAAAATTCTTTTCTGCTTGAAACCACCGAAGTTGTTTCTGTTTTCTGTTCTGACCACCAATGTGACATTTCCACTTGACTTCCTAAGTTTTTGTCTCTCACATAAAACGAGAGGAGTAATACCTGACTCAGACAGATGTTGTGGGAACGTTTTAACTTTTTAAAACTTTTTATTCTTTTGTAATAATACTTAGCTTAAAACACAAACATGTTGTCCAGATGTACAAAAATATTTTCTTTCTTTATATCCTAATTTTATATGCTTTTTTTCTATTTTTGAGTTTTTTAAAATATTTTCTTACCCTTTAAACTTTTTTGTTAAAAACTAAGACACACACACACACTAGCCTTGGCCTATGCAGGATCAGCATCATCAATATCACTGACTTCCACCTCCACATCCTGTCCCACTGGAAGGTCTTCAGGGGCAATAACATGCTTGGGGCTATTATGTCCCATGATAACAACGCCTTCTTCTGATACTTCCTGAGGACCTGCCTGAGGCTGTTTTACAAGTAATGTTTTTTTTTTAATAAGTAGAAAAGAGGCTGGGCACAGGGGCTCAGGCCTGTAATCCCAGCACTTTGGAAGGCCAAGGTGGACAGGTAATTTGAAGTCAGGAGTTTGAGACCAGCCTGGACAACATGGTGAAACCTTGTCTCTACTAAAAATACAAAAACTAGTAAGGTGTGGTGGCAGGTGCCTGTAATCCAAGCTACTCAGGAGACTGAGGCACGAGAATTATTTGAACTGGGGAGATGGAGGTTGCAGTGAGCCAAGACAGCGCCACTACACTCCAGCCTTGGCAATAGAGCAAGACTCGGTCTCAAAAAATAAAGAGTATAAATAAAGCTCTAAAATAACAATTAAAAGTATAGTATAGTGCATACATAAACCAGTAACAGAGTCACTTATTGTTCCTATCAAGTATTATGCACTGTAATTGTATGTGTTACACTTTTATGTAACTGATAGTGAAGTACGTTTGTTTACACCAGCATCACCACACATATGAGTAATGTGCTGCACTATGACATTGGGATGACTATGATATCATTAAACAATAGGAATTTTTTAACTCCATTATAATTTTATGGGACCACCATCATATATGAGATCCATCATTGACCCAAAGGCCATTATGCAGCACGTTTTTTCGCTCAGTATGTATTAGGTACAATTAAGTTATTACAGATGGTGAGGCATCAGTTCAGGAATTCTTTCATTTTTCTGATGGCAAATTACTAGCACTGGTCTGAGCCAAACCCCATGAGGAGCCACATGGCCCCACGTGTGAGGGTGAACAGGTATCAGGGCAGGAAGCCAGACAGAGCATTCTGTTAACCTCCTTGGATCTCAGAAACATGCATTTCCACTTAACTCGTCAGGGTGCTTTCACTTCTTTGCCAACTTCCTGCACCATATGGCCCAATCCTATACCATGTGGCTTCTGTTCTTCCTATATGCTTGGACATTTTACTATCTTCTATTATCAGTTTTTCAGTATTTTTACAATTCTTGTATTTTCAATTCACGGAGCTAATCCAGTTATGATTACATCTTCCCACAGGTTTAGCACAGTATTTGGAACTGTGGTAATTTTGTTAACCCAAAAAACTTCTCATGCCTGTGATTGGGTTACTTAAGAGTTGGTATTATACACTGTCAGTACATAGCTATAACCCAAACAATTCTTGGAGTCCCATGTGGCTCCTCTCTGGCAGAAGTTGCATGTAAAGATATACAGTCCAATTGCCAAGATAAATTAAAGAGGACTCCATTCTTTATTTGCGCTCTTGAAAAGCATTAGGAAGGGTTGAGATTCATAACACAAAGCAACATTACCCACATCCTTTCCTCTCTCCAATCTTCTCACTTGCCACAGCTGTTCCTAAGCTTCTCATTCACCAACACCCTCCAATAAACTTTTCCAGGCTACCAGGTTTCAGTTCTGCCATCTTTATTCTCTCTCCTGTAGCAAATCTCTTTACCAAGTTGGTTGAATTAATCTCTGTGTCTACGTCCTGTCCATTTTCTTCCAGCCTAACTAAGCAAGTTTTTTTCCCTAATCCATTTCTCCAGATTCTGTAAACAAAAGAAAACAGAATTGTTCTTGGATAAAACAAAATAACCACCAAAAAACCTAAATTTAAAAAAAAGTTCACATATATGTAAAACTTGATTCCATCTCAAAATGTAGGGGCTCCTTCCTGCTACTCTGGAGGTTAAGTGCCCTGTCCAGTCATCTCCCACCTTTAATGCTGGGGGGCTTCTACCTTGGGTCTCTGCAAGTTTGTGAGGCAGCCAAGTAGGGCTCCATGGCAGGAGGTCACCCCCACCTCTTCCAGTCTTAAAGCCCAGAGTCCATCCATCTATCTCTGGTTCCTCTGGACCCTGTGCTGACCCTTTCTGGCTTTAGAAAAATAATGACTCTTCCAAACAGGAAAAATGAAGCTCCTAGCTGCATATCTCCAATGTCCCTAAAAATGGAGAAAGTATTTATGATTTTTTCCCTCTTCCCCTAGAAATGTAATTTTTCTTTGGGAAATAAAATGAGCAGAGGAGGACTTCGATGTCATCTAACTCTAACCCTCCTCATGTCTGCACCTAGAGTGTGACTGTGATGAACCAGCCAAGGCCCCACTTCCCTGAGAGAATGAGTGTTCTTCTACCTCCTCAGTCTCTCCTTCTGACTTTAGGTGTGATAGAAGGGACTGTCCTGGACTCTTTAGAAGCCTCATGGTAAGGAGGCTGTTCCTAATTGTGTATGTAGAATGTGGGATATTTGACACGTTTCATCCTTAGTTCTTGATTTTAGTAACAATTTGGGGACTAAAGGAAATGCCATACCAGACATCTTCAAACAAAACCAATGGTTGGAACTAGAAAACAGTTAATCCCAGTGTGCAATTAAAAAAAGGGGAAAAATTTCAAATGGTTCTACTTCCATTTCATGTTGACATTCTCTAACCCAGTGTACAATACCAATCCAGTGTTTTAAAATAGGGCTGAGAACAATAGGTGGGATGTAAAATCAATTCATTCAAGCAATTGAGTGGGTCTTGGCCAGCATCATTTTAAATTACTAGAATAGATGAGTATATCTTGTGAAATTTTGTTTTGGGAAGCCACTGCTCTAACTGGTTAGGTGGAGAAAGGAAATGGGAAATTATGCATACATGGTAGGAAATCTGCCACACTGAGGATTCCACAGAAGAATCCTAAGGGAAAAAGGCAGATTTTTCCTCTAACCTAATAAATGTCAGTTCCAGAGAACAGAGAGAATATATAAAATACGAAGAAAGTCATGTTTTGGCATTTGAAATTTTTTTGGAAGATGGAATACACTTTTCCTCAAATTAATTTGTGTCCCACCGAAGTCTGCAGACTTCCTGGAGTTTTTAGTAGAAATCTCAGATATAACAGTTTCCAAGTATCCCTACATCCACTAAGAAGTACTCCCTATTCCCAACTAATTCTGTTACAGAAACTGCTCAACTAGATTCTGAAGCAGAAGTTTATCTTCTCAAGATTAAAAACTATAATTACAAAAGACCATTCTGGAAATTGTTTCTGTGGGGTAGAATTGTATCCAATTTAGCAAATATATATTCAGAGCTGTAATAGAATGAAAAATTAAATACTTCACCTTTGTCCCCAGTTCCTGGTACAGAGCTCTTAAAACCCTTAGAATCTCCAGAGTGATGTCTTTTGTATGCTAATGAGATGACTGGTGGCTGGGGGACCAGAGAGCTTCAGGAAAGGGGCAGGGAACCAGATAGCCCAAAGTGTGATTAGAAGGTTAGAAGGCTCAGCCTCACCCCCACTCCCCAAATCCCACTTCCCACTGCTGCTTCCCGTGACCTGGGGAGGTAAGGGGGTGGCTGGAGATTAAGCTAATCACCAATGACCAATGATTTAATCAATCATGCCCATGTAATGAAATTTCCATAAAAATCCCTAAACAACAGGATTCAGAGACCTTTCAGATTGGGAAAAACATCCATATTTTGAGAGTGGCACACCCCAGCTTTATAGGGACAGAAGCTCTGTGCTTGGGACCCTTCTATACTTTGGCCTGTGCACCTCTTCATCTAGCTGTTCATCTTCATCCTTTTCAATAAACTGGTAAACATAAGCCAAGTGTTTTGTGAGCCATTCTAGCAAATTATCAAGCCTGAAAGGGTGGTTGTGGGAAATCCCACCTTTGTAGCCACATCAGACAGAAGCATGGGTAACCTGGGGAGAAATTAGGTTCAATTCCAAATAAAGCATGGGCAAGTGGGAATTTATAGCCAAAGAGTAGGGAAGGAGTCAGTGGACAGAAAATTGGTAAATGAAAACATCAGGGGTAAGGGGGATTCTGCCTAAACCCATCCAGAAGTATTCCTGCAGTAGGCAGGCCAGGGTGGTCAGGCATCACCTGGGACTCGTGGAGAATGAAGAATTCGATCACCATCAAGGGTGATCCAGATATCAAGGGTGAGGGATTTTGGCTAAACTGATTTAGCAGGATTCTTGCCAAAACGGGGCTCTTGAGGACATGCCAAAGGATGGAACCTAGTTGAAAAAGAGCCCAGAAGAGCCTGACTAAGGTTTGGTCAGGGAGAGAATCTGCCACTTAGTGCAGTGTTTTGTACCTGAGGAGATGCCTGGTAAATTCATTTTCACTCATTTCGAATAGCCTAGGGATTCAAATAGGAAAGCACCTAAAGATTGGGCTATCTCTAGCATTTCATTTTCTCATAAAGTTTAACAGTTCTTGAAGGCCATCCTAGGTCACACCATCAGAGAATCAATGTTACAGACTGAAACTGCCAGCTTTTGGCTTAAGAGGAAATTAGCCTGAATGGGCAAAACAAAACAAGATAAACTTCTATCATTAAATACCCCAGATGGTGACTAAACTGAAGAGAGAGGAAGAAGAAAAGTTCAACTCTCTGCTTTGCAGGCAATAGGCATTAATTAAATACTTGTTGAATTATATGAACATGATTCTATTTCCACCTCAGGCTGCCTGAGTTTAATTCCAGCCCCATTCGTTACTAGTTTTATTATTCTTGGGCACTACTTTCTTAACTTCTCTAAGTCATAATTCCGCATCTGTACAATCTTGCTGTGAAGAATAACTGACATAACTCATGGAAAGATCTTAGCACAATGCTTAACGTACTTTGTTAAGTGCTTTGTTGTTATTCTAGATAATAATAATTATTATTATTATTCCATTTCTTGAAAGTTCTTTCTAGTCAGATACTATCTGATTTCTCAAAGTAATGCAACACTTTTTAGAATTATCTCTATATAGGCAAGGATTGATGAAAGGAAAATAAATAAAAATAAACAAATAAATAAAATTATCAAGTACCAGCTCGGTTGAAAGACTCCCGCCTAGGCGGCACTGAAGCTAATGAGAGGCAGACACCCAGAGAGAACAACAGAGCGGGTCTATCTGGGGAGCCAGCAGCCTATCGAACTGTGAGCCTCAGGGTCTGACAGCATTCCAGGCTGAAGTCCCTGAACAGATTCTCATCCATATAGTTAGTCTCTCTTAACAGGTGATTGTTATTAATAAACAGGTGTTCTGTATTTACTCATAACTCAAAAATATACCAAGCAGGCAGCTGTAACCTACTCACCACTAATTACAAACTAAAAGGTATTCTGCCACAGGGGCAGGGTAATCTTAATGTTTCTTAACATAAAATTATTTCTATATAGATGATATGGTTTGGCTCTGTGTTCCCACTCAAATCTCATCTTGAATTGTAATTCCCATAATTACCATATGTTGAGGGAGGGATATGGTGGGAGGTGATTTGATCATGGGGACATTTTCTCCCATGCTGTTCTCATGATAGTGAGTGAGTTCTATGAGAGCTGGTAGGTTTATAAGGCATTTTTCCCTCCTCTTCCTGCTTCTCTCTCTTCTGCTGCAAAGGTCCTTGCTTCCTCTTCACCTTCCACCATGATTGTAAGTTTCCTGAGGCCTCCTGAGCCCCGTGGAACTGTGAGTCAATTAAACCTCCTTTGTTTATAAATTACTCCGTCTTGAGTAGTATCTTTTAGCCGTGTGAAAACAGACTAATACAGTAAATTCGTACTGCAGAGAGTGGGGTACTGTGATAAAGATACTTGACAATGTGGAAGCAACTTTGGAACTGGTAATGGGCAGAGATTGCAACAGTTTGGAGGGCTCAGAAGACAGGAAGATGTGAGAAAGTTCGGAACCTCACAGAGACTTATTGAATGGTTTTGACCAAAATGTTGGTGGTGGTATAAACAATGAAGTCCACGCTAAGGTGGTCTCAGATGGAGATGAAAAACTTCTTTAGAACTTAGCAAAATTCACCCTTATTATGCTTTAGCAAAGAGACTGGCAGCATTTTGCCCCTGCCCTAGAGACCTGTGGAACTTTGAATTTGAAAGAGATAATCTGAAATTGGAATTTACATTTAAAAGGGAAGCAGCGTTTCGAGAATGTGCAGCCTAACCACACAGTAGAAAAGAAAAACTCATTTCTAGGAAGAAATTTAAACCAGCTGCAGAAATTTGCATAAAAAACAAGGAACCAAATATTAATTACCAAGACATTGGGGAAAATATCTCCAAGGCATGTCAGAAGTCTTCACTACAGCCCCTCCCATCACAGCCCTGGACATTTAGGAAGGAAACATGATTTCCTGGACCTGGACCAAGGCCCTCCTGCTATGCGCAGGCTTGGGACTTGGTCCCTGCATCCCAGCCATGCCAGCTGTGGTGAAAAGGGGCCAAGGTACAACTCAGGCTATTGCTTCAGAGGGTGCAGGCCCCAAGCCTTAGCCACTTTTATGTGGTGTTGGTCCTGCATGTACACAGAAGTCAAGAATTGAGACTTGGAGGCCTCTGCCTAGATTTCAGAGGATGTATAGAAATACCTGGATGTCCAGGGAGAAGTTTGCTGAGAGGTGGAGTCCTCATGAAGAGCCCCTGCTAGGGAAGTGTAGAAAGGATATCTGGGGTTGGAGCCTCCACAAAGAGTGCCCACTGGGCACTGCCTAACAGAGCTGAGAGAAGAGGGTCACCATCCTTCAGACCCCAGAATGGTAGATCCACTGACAGCTTGCACCATGCATTTGGAAAAGCCACAGACATTCAACACCAGCCAGTGAAAGCTGCCAGGAGGATGGTACCCTGCAAACCCACAGGGATGGGGCTCCCCAAGGCTGTGGGAGCCCGCTTCTTACATCAGCATAGCCTGGATGTGAGACTTTGAGTCAAAGGATATTATTTAGGAGCTTTAAGATTTACTGACTGCTTTGCTGGATTTCAGACTTTAATGGAGCCTTTAGCCCCTTTGTTTTGTCCAATTTCTCCCACTTGGAATGGGAGCATTTATCTGATGCCTGTATCCCCATTGTATCTTGGGAGTAACTAATTTGATTTGATTTGATTTGACAGGCTCATAGGCAGAAGTGATTTGCCTTTTCTCAGAAAAGACTTTGGACTTGGACTTTTGGATTAATTGTGGAATGAGTTAAGACTTTGGGGGACTGTTGGGAAGGCATGATTGGGAAGGACACGAGATTTGGGTGAGACCAGGGAAAGAATGGTATAGTTTGGCTCTGTATTCCCACCCAAATCCTACCTTGAATTGTAGTTCCCATACTTACCACATGTTGAGGGAGTAACCCAGTGGCAGTGATGATTGAATCACAGGGGTAGTTTCCCCCATGCTGTTCTCATGGTAGTGAGTGAGTTCTCATGAGGTCTGATGGTTTTACAGGGCAGTTTTCCCTGCTTTTGCTTCTTCTCTGTCTTTCCTGTCACCATGTGAAGAAGGCACTTGCTTCCCCTTTGCCTTCTGTCAACATTGTAAGTTTGCTGAGGCCTTCCCAACCATGTAGAACTGTGAGTCAATTAAATCTCCTTTGTTTATAAATTATCCAGTCTCCAGTAGTATCTTTATAGCAGTGTGAAAATGGCCTAATAGAATATACATGTTAATCAGCTTGATTTTATCATTTCCCATTGTTTTGGTACACACACATACACATACACACACAAACACACACACACACACACACACACATATATATACACACCAAAGGAGATGTTTTAATATGTGTCTATATCTCAAAACATCTCCATGGATGCATTAATCTATTAATGTATACAGTTATGATTTATGAATTAAAAACTAATATTAATTTAAAATATAAAAATTTAAAACACACAAAAATAAAAATCTTTTTAAAAATATGTCTAGGTATGTGAAATGGACCTAGAATTGTCTTTTTTTGTAAACATTTTTACCCGGTTTTAAATCAAGATTACATCAACCTGACAAAATGAGCTGGCCAGATTTCATATCCCTTTTCTACTTTTTTAAAGACCATGTATTAGATAATAATCAACTGTTTCTTAAAAGTTTAATAGAACTCAAGCTGGGCATGGTGGCACATTCCTGGATTCCCTACCACTTGGGGGACTGAGGTGAGAGGATCACTTGAGGCCAGGAGTTCAAGATCATCCTGGGCAACATAGTGAGACTCTGTCTTTATAATAACAAGTTGAATAGAACTCATTTGTAAACCCTCTGGGTAATGATGGTTTTTAGGGAAGAAAGGCCTTTGACTATTATTTCAATTTCTGTAAAACTTCTTTTTTCTGACATCAATTTTGGAATTTTATATTTTCGTCAATTTATTAATTTAATCAACAATGTATATTTCTCTGTATTATGAATTTTAAAATATTTATTATCTCTCATTTTAATTTCTGTTTCGTTATTGGCACCTTCTCTTGGTTTTATTAATTTTTACAATAAATTGATTTTGGCTTTTGATATGTTTTGGCTGTGTCCCCACCCAAATCTCATCTTGAATTGTAGCTCCCATATTTCCCACATGTTGTGGGAGGGACTCAGTAGGAAGTAATTGAATTATGGGGGTGTTTTCCCAGATACTGTTCTCATGGCAGTGAATAAGTCTCACGAGGTCTGATGGTTTTGTAAGAGGTTTCCCCTTTCCCTTGGCTCTCATTTCTCTCTTGCCTGCCTCCACATAAGATGTGCCTTTCACCTTTTGGCATGATTGTGAGGCTGCCACAGACATTTGGAAGTTTGAGTTCATTAAACCTTTTTTGCTTTCTGAATTACCCAGTCTTGGGTATGTCTTTATCAGTAGTGTGAAAATGGACTAATACAGCTTAAAAATAAATACTTTCTATAACCTAGGGAAAGAGGAAATGACCTACATTTTTTAAAGTATTTTTAAATATTGGTTTATTATTTTTTTTGCCCAGTACTCAGAATGGCATTTTTATTTTATTTTATTTTATTTTATTTTATTTTATTTTATTTTATTTTATTTTATTTTATTTCATAGCAATAGAGTCTCTCTTTGTTGCCCAGAATACAGTGGCTATTCACAGATAGGATTATAGTGTACTACATTAAAACTCCTGGGCTCAAGCAATCTTCCTGTCTCAGCCTTCCAGTAGCTAGGACTACAGAAGCCAGGTCACTGTGCCTGGCTCAGGATGACATAATTTTAGAAGGAAGTGAACTTAACATTTATTTTCTTATTTTCTCCATTTTTCCCCAGCTCTGTAACACTTATTTTCATCACAATAAGAATGATTTGTTCTGCCCTTTTTGTAGGAAGAAATTTAAATCTAAATGAGATTCTGAAGTGGGAAATAACATTCACAAGGAAGTACTGTCAAAGCTTATGCCAGATGCTACTCTGTTAATTTTTAGTGCATTAATCTTAGCATTTAAAAAAAATTTGTATTGCATTTTAAGTTTTGGGGTACATGTGAAGAACATGCAAGATTGTTGCATAGGTACACACATGGCAGTGTGATTTGCTGCCTTCCTCCCCATCACCTATATCTAGCATTTCTCCCCATGCTATCTCTCCCCATCTCCCCACCCCCCACTGTCCCTCTCCTATTTCCCCCCAACAGACCCCAGTATGTGATGCTCCCCTCCCTGTGTCCATGTGTTCTCATTGTTCAACACCCGCCTATGAGTGAGAACATGTGGTGTTTGATTTTCTGTTCTTGTGTCAGTTTGCTGAGAATGATGGTTTCCAGGTTCATCCATGTCCCTACACAGGACGCGAACTCATTGTTTCTGATGGCTGCATAATATTCCATGATGTATATGGGCCACATTTTCCCTGTCCAGTCTATCATTGATGGGCATTTGGGTCGGTGCCAGGTCTTTGCTATTGTAAATAGTGCTGCAATGAACATTTGTGTGCATGTGTCCTTA
>PVKV010037346.1:0-14893 GCA_004027835.1 Alouatta palliata
CCTTTCCCCATTCCATTCTCCATTCCATTTCATTTCTGTCCCTCTTCCATTCAATTCTGTTCCCCTTTCCATTCCCCATTCCATTCCAATCCATTCTCCATTTCATTCTGTATTCCATTTCTCATTCCATTTCATTCCATTCCAAATTCCATTCTACATACGATTCTATTCCATTCTCCATTCCATTACCAATTCCACTCCCCATTCCATTCCATACTATTCCCCACTATATTCTCCATTCCATTCCCAATTTCATTCCCCGTTCCATTTCAATACATTCTCCATTCCATTCTTTATTCCTTTTCTCATTCCGTTTCATTCCATCCCCATTCCTTTCCCCATTCCATTCCCCGTTCCATTCCCCATTCTATTCCATTGCATTCCCCATTCCATTCTCCATTCCACTCCCCATTCCATTCACCATGCTACTCAATTCCATTCCCCATTCCATTCTCCATTGCATTAGCCATTCCATTAGCATTCAATTCCCCATTCCATTCTATTCCATTAAACATTTCATTCTATATTCCATTCCTCATTCCATTTCATTCCATTCCCCGTTCCATTTTCCATTCCATTTCCCGTTCCACTCCATTCCATTCCACATTCCCTTCAACATTCCATTCCCCATTCCATTCCTTGTTACATTCCAATACTTTCAACATTCCATTCCCCATTCCATTCCATTCCCGATTCAATTTCCTGTTACCTTCCATTCCATTCCTCATTCCTTTCCATTACATGCCCCTTTCCACTCCCCACTCCATTCGTCGTTCCATTCCATTTCATTCTCCACTACATTCCATATTCCATTTCTCATTCCATTTCATTCCATTCACCATTTTATTCTCCATTAAATTGGCCATTCCATTCCCCATTCCATTCCCCATTCGTTCCCCATTCCATTGCATTCCATTGCCCCTTCCATTATCCATTCCATTCCCCATTCCATTCCATTCCCCATTACATTCCCCGTTCCATTCCATTCCATTCACCAATCCATTCCCCATTCTATTCTCCATTCCATTCCCCATTATATTCCCTATTCCGTTCCCTGTTCCATTCCATTCTATTTTCAGTTCCATTCCCCAATCCATTCCTCATACCATTCCATTACATGCCCCATTCCATTCCACATTCCATTCCCCATTCTGTTCCCTGTTCCATTCCATTCCATTCTCCATTATGTTCTATATTCTATTTCTCATTCCATTTCATTCCATTCCCCATTCCATTCTCTATTCCATTCCATTCCATTCCATTACATGATCAAATCCACTCCCCATTCATTCCCCATTCCCTTCCCCATTCGGTTCCCCATTCCATTCCATTGGATTCCCCATTCCATTCCCCGTTCCATTCCATTTCATTAATCAATCCATTCTACATTCAATTTCTCATTCAAATTCACTCCATTCACCACTCCATTCTCCATTCCGCTCCCAATTCCATACACATTCCATTCCCCCTTGCATTCCATTCCATTCCATTCCACATTGCATTCCACGTTCCTTTCCATTCCATTCCATTCTGATTCCATTCCATTCCATTCTTAATTCCATTCCAATCCATTCTCCATTCCATTCTCCATTTCATTCCCATTCCATCCTCCATTCCATTCTCCATTCCATTCCTCATTCCATTCCCCGTTCCATTCCATTCTCTTCCCCATTCTATTCTGCGTTCGATTCCACTCCATTCTCCGTTCCATACCATTCCATTCCCCATTCCATTCCCCATTCCATTCCCCATTCAATTCCCCATTCCATTAACTGTTCCGTTCAATTCCATTAAACATTCCTTTCTATATTCCATTTCTAATTCTATTTCATTCAATTCTCCATTCCATTCCCCATTGCATTCCCCATTCCATTCCATTCCATTTTCCATTCCATTCCATATTCCATTTTTCATTCCATTCCATTCCATTCATCATTCCATTCCATTACATGCCCCATTCCATTCCATTCCATTCTCCATTCCATTCCCCATTCCAATCCCTGTTGCATTCCATTCAAATCTCCTTTCCATTCCCCATTCCATTCCCCGTTCCATTCCATCCCATTCCCCCTTCCATGCTCCCTTCCATTCCATTTCACTCCCTCTTCCATTAAATTCTGTTCCCATTTCCATTCCCCATTCCATTCCATTCCATTCTCCATTCCATTCTATATTCCATTTCTCATTCCATTTCATTCCATTCTCCATTCCATTCTACATTCCATTGTTTTCCATTTTCCATTCCATTACCCAGTCCACTCCCCATTCCATTCCATTCCATTACATTCCATTCCCCATTATATTCTCCATTCCATTCCCATTTTCATTCCCCATTCCATTTCATTCCATTCTCCATTCAATTCTATATTCCATTTCTCATTCCATTTCATCCCATTCCCCATTCCTTTCGCCATTTCATTCACCATTCCATTCCCCGTTCTATTCCATTGCATTCCTCATTCCATTCTCCATTCCATTCCCCATGTTATTCATCATGCCCCTCAGTTCCATTCCGCATTCCATTCTCCATTGCATTAGCCATTCCATTCCCATTCCATTCCTCATTCAATTCTATTCCATTAAACATTTCATTCTATATTCCATTTCTCATTCCATTTCATTCCATTCCCCATTCCATTCTCCATTTCATTTCCCATTCCACTCCATTCCATTCCACATTCTATTTCCCGTTCCACTCCATTCCATTCCACATTCCATTTGTCATTCCATTCCTCATTCCATTTCATTCCTTTCCCCATTCCATTCCCCATTCCATTCCCGATTCCTTTTCCTGTTGCCTTCCATTCCATTCCTCATTTTTTTCCATTACATGCCCCATTCCACTCCCCACTCCATTCATCGATACATTACATTTAATTCTCCATTCCATTACATATTCCATTTCTCATTCCATTTCATTCCATTCCCCATTCCATTCTCCATTAAATTTGCCATTCCCTTCCATTCCATTCCCCATTCCATTCTCCATTCCATTCCCTATTTCATTGCATTCCATTCCCCCTTCCATTCCCCATTCCGTTCCCCATTCCATTCCCCGTTCGATTGCATTCCATTCTCCAAACCATTCCCCATTCCATTCTCCATTCCATTCCCCATTACATTCCCCATTCAGTTCCCCTTTCCATTCCATTCCATTCTCCATTCCATTTTCCATTCCATTTCCCATTCCATTCCATTACATGCCACATTCCATTCAACATTCCATTCCCCATTCCGTTCCCCATTCCATTCCATTCCATTCTCCATTATATTCTATATTCTATTTCTCATTCCATTTCGTTCCATTCCCCATTCCATTCTCTATTCCATTCCATTCAATTCTCCATTCCATTCCCCATTCCATTCCATTACATGATCCATTCCATTCCGCATCCATTCCCCATTCCATTTCCCATTCCTTTTCCCTTTCCATTCCATTCGATTCCCCATTCCATTCCGTATTCCATTCCATTCCATTAAACGATCGATTCTGCATTCAATTTCTCATTGCAATTCATTCCATTCCCCATTCCATTCTCCATT
Organism: Alouatta palliata; assembly: GCA_004027835.1. NCBI lineage: Eukaryota > Metazoa > Chordata > Mammalia > Primates > Atelidae > Alouatta > Alouatta palliata. Next base: position 3,544 of record PVKV010037346.1, read on the forward strand.
CCATTCCCAATTCCATTACGCAGTCCATTCCCCCTTGCATTCCATTCCATTCCATTCCCCATTGCATTCCTCGTTCCTTTCCATTCCATTCCCCATTCCATTCCATTCAATTCTAAATTACATTCCAATACATTCTTCATTTCATTCTCCATTCCATTCCCCATTCCATTCCCCATTCCATTAACCGTTATATTCCATTAAATTCCCAATTCCATTCTCCATTCCATTCTCCATTCCATTCCCATTCCATTCACCGTTCCATTCCATTCTATTCCCCATTCTGTTCTGCATTCCATTCCACTCCATTCTCCATTCCATACCATTCCATTCCATTCCATTCCACATTCAGTTCCCCATTCCATTAACCGTTCCATTCCATTCCATTAAACATTTCTTTCTATATTCCATTTCTATTTCTATTTCATTCCATTCTCCATTCCATTCCCCATTGCATTCCCTGTTCCATTCCATTCCATTTTCCATTCCATTCTATATTCCATTTCTCATTCCATTCCTTTCCATTCATCATTCTATTCCATTACATGCCCCATTCCGTTTCATTCCATTCTCCATTCTTTTCCCCATTGCATTCCCCGTTTCATTCCATTCAGTTCTCATTTCCATTCCCCATTCCATTCCCCGTTCCATTGCATTCCTTTCTCCATTCCATTTCATTCCATTAAATTCTCAATTCCATTCAATATTCCATTTCTCATTCCAATTCATTCCATTCTCCTCTTCATTCTCCATTCCATTCCATTCCATTCTCCATTCCATTCCCCATTCCAATACCCTTTCCATTCCATTGCATTCTCCATTCCATCCTCTATTCCATTTCTCATTCCTTCACATTCAATTCCCCATTCCATTCTCCTTTCCAAACCATTCTATTCTCCACTCCATTCTCCATTACGTTCCCCGTTCCATTCCATTTCATTCCCCATTCCATTCTCCATTCCATTACCCATTCCACTCCCCGTTCCATTCCATTCCATTCTCCATTCCATCCTCTATTTTATTTCTCATTCCATTTCATTCCATTCCCCATTCCATTCTCCGTTCCAATCCATTCCATTTTCCACACCATTTTCCATTCCATTCCCTGTTCCATTCCATTTCATTCCCCATTACATTCTCCATTCCAATCCCAATTTCATTCCCCATTCCATTTCATTCCATTCCATTCTCCATTCCATTCTGTATTCCATTTCTCTTTCCATTTCATTCCTTTCCCCCTTCATTTCCCCATTCCATTCCCCATTGCATTCCATTGCATTCCCCAATCCATTCCCCCTTACATTCCATTACAATCCCCATTCCATTCCTCGTTATATTCCATTGCATTCCCCATTCCATTCTCCATTCCATTCCCCATTCCATTCACCATGCCACTCCATTCAATTCCCCATTCCATTCTCCATTCCATTCCCCGTTGCATTCTATTCCATTAAACATTTCATTCTATATTGCACTCCTCATTCCATTTCATTCCATTCCCCATTCCATTCTCCATTCCATTTCCCATTCCACTCCATTCCATTCCATTCCACATTCCCTTCCCCATTCCATTCCCCGTTCCATTCCATTCCTTTCCCCATTCCATTCCCCATTCCATTCCATTCCATTCCCGATTCCATTTACTGTTACCTTCCATTCCACTCCTCATTCCTTTCCATTACATGCCCCATTCCACTCCCCACTCCATTCGTCGTTACATTCCATTTCATTTTCCATTCCATTCTATATTCCATTTCTCATTAAATTTCATTCCATTTCCCTTTCCATTCTCCATTAAATTTGCCGTTCCCTTCCATTCCATTCCCCATTTCATTCCCCGTTCCATTCCATTCTATTCCCCATTCTATTTTGCGTTCCATTCCACTCCATTCTCTGTTCCATACCATTCCATTCCCCATTCCATTCCCCATTCCATTCCCCATTCAATTTCCGATTCCATTAACCGTTCCATTCCATTCCATTAAACATTCCTTTCTATATTCCATTTCTAATTCTATTTCATTCCATTCTCCATTCCATTCCCCATTGCATTCCCTGTTCCATTCCATTTCATTTTCCATTCCATTCTATATTCCATTTCTCATTCCATTCCATTCCATTCATCATTCCATTCCATTACATGCCCCATTCCATTCCATTCCATTCTCCATTCCATTCCCCATTCCAATCCCCATTACTTTCCATTCAAATCTCGTTTCCATTCCCCATTCCATTCCCCGTTCCATTCCATCCCATTCCCCCTTCCATGCTCCCTTCCATTCCATTTCACTCCCTCTTCCATTCAATTCTGTTCCCCTTTCCATTCCCCATTCCATTCTCCATTCCATTCTATATTCCATTTCTCATTCCATTTCTTTCTATTCCCCAATCCATTCTACATTCCATTCTATTCCAATCTCCATTCCATTATGCAGTCCACTCCCCATTCCATTCCATTCCATTCCCCATTATATTTTCCATTCCATTCCCATTTTCATTCCCCGTTCCATTTCATTCCATTCTCCATTCAATTCTATTTTCCATTTCTCATTCCATTTCATTCCATCCGCCATTCCTTTCCCCAATCCATTCCCCGCTCCATTCTCCGTTCTATTCCATTGCATTCCCCATTCCATTCTCCATTCCATTCCCCAATCCATTTACCATGCCCCTCAGTTCCATTCCGCATTCCATCCTCCATTGCATTAGCCATTCCATTCCCATTCCATTCCTCATTCCATTCTATTCCATTAAACATTTCATTCTATCTTCCATTCCTCATTCCATTTCATTCCATTCCCCATTTCATTCTCTATTCCACTTCCTGTTCCACTCCATTCCATTCCACATTCCATTCCACATTCCATTCCCCATTCCATTCCATTCCTTTCCCCATTCCATTCCCCATTCCATCCCCGATTCCTTTTCCTGTTACCTTCCATTCCATTCCTCATTCCTTTCCATTACATGCCCCATTCCTCTCCCCACTCCTTTCGTTCTTCCATTCCATTTCATTCTCCATTCCATTCCACATTCCCTTTCTCATTCCATTTCATTCCATTCCCCATTCCATTCTCCATTAAATTTGCCATTCCCTTCCATTCCATTCCCCATTCCATTCTCCATTCCATTTCCCATTCCATTGCATTCCATTCCCCCTTTCATTCCCCATTCCATTCCCCATTCCATTCCATTCCATTCTCCATTGCATTCCACGTTCCTTTCCATTCCATTCCTTTTCCCATTCCATTTCTTTCCATTCTTAATTCCATTCCAATGCATTCTCCATTCCATTCTCCATTCCATTCCCCATTCCAATCCCCTTTCCATTCCATTGCATTCTCCATTCAATCCTCTATTCCATTTCTCATTCCATCACATTCAATTCCCCATTCCATTCTCCTTTCCAAACCATGCCATTCTCCACTCCATTCTCCATTACGTTCGCCATTCCATTCCATTCCATTCCCCTTTCCATTCTCCATTCCATTACCCATTCCATTCCCCGTTCCATTCCATTCCATTCTCCATTCCATCCTCTATTTCATTTCTCATTCCATTTCGTTCCATTCCCCATTCCATTCTCCGTTCCAATCCATTCAATTTTCCACACCATATTCCATTCCATTCTCCATTACATTCTCCATTCCAATCTCAATTTCATTCCCTATTCTATTTCATTCCATTCTCCATGCCATTCTGTATTCCATTTCTCATTCCATTTCATGCCATTACCCCTTCCTTTCCCCATTCCATTCCCCGTTACATTCCCCAATCCATTCCCTCTTACATTCCATTGCAATCCCCATTCTATTCCCTGTTACATTCCATTGCATTCCCCATTTCATTCTCCATTCCATTCCCCATTCCATTCACCATGCCACTCCATTCAATTCCCCATTCCATTCTCCATTCCATTCCCCGTTGCATTCTATTCCATTAAACATTTCATTCTATATTGCATTCCTCATTCCATTTCATTCCATTCCCCATTCCATTCTCCATTCCATTACCCATTCCACTCCATTCTGTTCCACATTCCCTTCCCCATTCCATTCCCCGTTCCATTCCATTCCATTCCCGATTCCATTTACTGTTACCTTCCATTCCACTCCTCATTCCTTTAGATTACAGGCCCCATTCCACTCCCCACTCCATTCGTCATTACATTTCATTTCATTTTCCATTCCATTCCATATTCCATTTCTCATTAAATTTCATTCCATTTCCCATTCCGTTCTCCATTAAATTTGCCATTCCCTTCCATTCCATTCCCCATTCCATTCCCCGTTCCATTCCATTCTATTCCCATTCTATTTTGCGTTCCATTCCACTCCATTCTCCATTCCATACCATTCCATTCCCCATTCCATTTCCCATTCCATTCCCCATTTAATTTCCCATTCCATTAACCGTTCCATTCCATTCCTTTCCCCATTCCGTTCCTCATTCCATTCCTGATTCCATTTCCTGTTACCTTCCATTCCATTCCTCATTCCTTTCCATTACATGCCCCATTTCACTCCCCACACCATTCGTCCTTCCATTCCATTTCATTCTCCATTCCATTCCACATTCCCTTTATCATTCCATTTCATTCTATTCCCCATTCCTTTCTCCATTAAATTTGCCATTCCCTTCCATTCCGTTCCCCATTCCATTCTCCATTCCATTCCCCATTCCTTTGCATTCAGTTCCCCCTTCCATTTCCCATTCCATTCCCCATTCCATTCCATTCCATTCCCCACTGCATTCCACGTTCCTTTCCATTCCATTCCATTTCCCATTCCATTCCATTCTATTCTTAATTCCATTCCATTCCATTCCCCATTCTATTCTCCATTCCATTCTCCATTCCATTCCCCATTCCATTCCCCGTTCCTTTCCATTCTATTCGCCATTCTATTTTGCCTTCCATTCCACTCCATTCTGGGTTCCATAACATTCCATTCCCCATTCCATTCCCCATTCAATTCCCCATTCCATTAACCGTTCCATTCCATTCCATTAAACATTCCTTTCTATATTCCATTTCTAATTCTATTTCATTCCATTCTCCATTCCATTCCCCATTGCATTCCCTGTTCCATTCCATTTCATTTTCCATTCCATTCTATATTCCATTTCTCATTCCATTCCATTCCATTCATCATTCCATTCCATTACATGCCCCATTCTATTCCATTCCATTCTCCATTCCATTCCCCATTCCAATCCCCATTGCATTCCATTCAAATCTCCTTTCCATTCCCCATTCCATTCCCCATTCAATTCCCCATTCCATTCCCCATTCCATTACATTCCATTCCCGATTCCATTTACTGTTACCTTCCATTCCAGTCCTAATTCCTTTCCATTACATGCCCCATTCCACTCCCCACTCCATTCGTCGTTACATTTCATTTCATTTTCCATTCCATTCCATATTCCATTTCTCATTAAATTTCATTCCTTTCCCCATTCCATTCTCCATTAAATTTGCTGTTCCCTTCCATGCCATTCCCCATTCCATTCCATTCCATTCCCCTTTCCATACACCATTCCATACCCCATTCAATACCCCATTCCATTCCTCGTTCCATTCCATTCCATTCTCCAAACAATTCCCCATTCCATTCCCCATTCTGTTCCCCATTCCATTCCTTTCCATTCTCCATTCCATTTAACATTCCATTCCATTACATGCCCCATTCCATTCCACATTCCATTACCCATTCCGTACCCTATTCCATTCCATTCTCCATTATATTCTATATTCTGTTTCTCATTCCATTTCATTCCATTCCCCATTCCATTCTCTATTCCATTCCATTCCATTCTCCATTCCATTTCCCATTCCATTCCATTACATGATCCATTCCATTCCCCTTCCATTCCCAATTCCATTCCCCATTTCTTTTCCCATTCCATTCCATTCGATTCCCGATTTCATTCCCCGTTCCATTCCATTCCATTAAACAATCCATTCTACTTTCAATTTCTCATTCCAGTTCACTAAATTCCCCATTCCATTCTCCATTCCATTCCCAATTCCATTACACATTCCATTCCCCCTTGCATTCCATTCCATTCCATTCCCCATTGCATTCCTCGTTCCTTTCCATTCCATTCCCCATTCCATTCCATTCCATTCCATTCTAAATTCCATTCCAATAAATTCTACATTCCATTCTCCATTCCATTCCCCATTCCATTCCCTATTCTATTAACCATTCCATAACATTCCATTCCCCATTCCATTCTCCCATCCATTCCCCATTCCATTCCCCATACCATTCCATCATATACCCCATTCTATTCCACATTCCATTCCCCATTCTGTTCCCCGTTTCATTCCATTCCATTCTCAATTATTTTCTATATTCTATTTGTTCTTCCATTTCATTCCATTCCCCATTCCATTCTCCATTCCGTTCCCAATTCCATTACACATTCCGTTCCCCCTTGCATTACATTCCATTCCATTCCCCATTGCATTCCACGTTCCTTTCCATTCCATTCCATTCCCCATTCCATTCCATTCCATTCTTAATTCCATTCCAATCCATTCTCCATTCCATTCTCCATTTCATTCCCATTCCATTCCCCATTCCGTTAACCATTCCATTGCATTCCATTCCCCATTCCATTCCCCGTTTCATTCCATTCTATTCCCCATTCTATTTTGCGTTCCATTCCACTTCATTCTCCGTTCCATACCATTCCATTTCCCATTCCATTCCTCATTCAATTTCCCATTCTATTAACCGTTCCATTCCATTCCATTAAACATTCCTTTCTATATTCCATTTCTAATTCTATTTTATTCCATTCTCCATTCCATTCCCCATAGCCTTCCCCGTTCCATTCCCTTCCATTTTCCATTCCATTCTATATTCCGTTTCTAATTCCATTCCATTCCATTCATCATTCCATTCCATTACATGCCCCTTTCCATTCCATTCCATTCTCCATTACATTCCCCATTACATTCCCTATTGCATTCCATTCAGTTCTCCTTTCCATTCCCCATTCCATTCCCTGTTCCATTCCATCCCATTCCCCCTTCCATGCTCCCTTCCATTCCATTTCAGTCCCTCTTCCATTCAATTCCGTTCCCCTTTCCATTTACCATTGCATTCTCCATTCCATTCTATATTCCATTTCTCATTCCATTTCATTCAATTCATCATTCCATTCTACATTCCATTCTATTCCATTCTCCAACCCATTACCCATTCCCCTCCCCATTTCATTCCATTACATTCCCCCTTATATTCTCCATTCCATTCCCAATTTCATTCCCCATTCCATTTCATTCCATTCTCCATTCAATTCTATATTCCATTTCTCATTCCATTTCATTCCATTCCCCATTCCTTTCCCCATTCTATTCTCCATTCCATTCCCCGTTCGATTGCATTCCATTCTCCATTACATTCCCCATTACATTCCCCATTCTGTTTCCTGTTCCATTCCATTCCATTCTCCATTCCATTCCTCATTCCATTTCACATTCTATTCCATTACATGCCTCATTAAATTCCACATTCCATTCCCCATTCCGTTACCCATTCCATTCCATGCCATTCTCCATTATATTCTATATTCTATTTCTAATTCCATTTCATTCCATTCCCCATTCCATTCTCTATTCCATTCCATTCCATTCTCCATTCCATTCCCCATTCCATTCCATTACATGATCCATTCCATTCCCCTTCCATTCCCCATTCCATTCCCCATTCCTTTTCCCATTCCATTCCATTTGATTCCCCATTCCATTCCCCGTTTCATTCCATTCCATTAAACAATCCATTCCACTTTCAATTTCTCATTCCAGTTCACTAAATTCCCCATTCCATTCTCCATTCCATTCCCAATTCCATTACACATTCCATTCCCCCTTGCATTACATTCCATTCCATTCCCCATTGCATTCCACGTTCTTTCCATTCCATTCCATTCCCCATTCCATTCCATTCCATTCTTAATTCCATTCTAATCCGTTATCCATTCCATTCTCCATTTCATTCCCATTCCATTACCCATTCCGTTAACCTTTCCATTCCATTCCATTCCCCATTCCATTCTCTATTACATTCTCCATTCCATTCTCCATTCAATTCCCCGTTCCATTCCATTTTATTCCCCATTTTATTTTGCGTTCCATTCCACTCCATTCTCCGTTCCATACCATTCCATTTCCCATTCCATTCCTCATTCAATTTCCCATTCTATTAACCGTTCCATTCCATTCCATTAAACGTTCCTTTCTATATTCCATTTCTATTTCTATTTCATTCCATTCTCCATTCCATTCCCCATTGCATTCTCCATTCCATTCCATTCCATTTTCCATTCCATTCCATTCATCATTTCATTCCATTACATGCCCCATTCCATTCCATTCCATTCTCCATTCCATTCCCCATTCCATTCCCCGTTGCATTCCATTCAGTTCTCCTTTCCATTCCCCATTCCATTCCCCATTCCTTTCCATCCCATTCCCCATTCCATTCTCCCTTCCATTCCATTTCACTCCCTCTTCCATTCAATTCCGTTCCCTTTTCCATTCCCCATTCCATTACATTCCATTCTCCATTCCATTCTATATTCCATTTCTCATTCCATTTCATTCAATTCATCATTCCATTCTACATTCCATTCTATTCCATTGTCCATCCCCTTACCCATTCCACTCCCCTTTTCATTCCATTACATTCCCCATTATATTCTCCATTCCATTCCCAATTTCATTCCTCGTTCCATTTCATTCCATTCTCCATTCAATTCTATATTCCATTTCTCATTCCATTTCATTCCATTCCCCATTCCTTTCCCCATTCTATTCCCCATTCCATTCCCCGTTCGATTGCATTCCATTCTCCAAACCATTCCCCATTCCATTCTCCATTACATTCCCCATTACATTCCCCATTCTGTTTCCTGTTCCATTCCATTCCATTCTCCATTTCATTCCCCATTCCATTTCACATTCCATTCCATTACATGCCCCATTAAATTCCACATTGCATTCCCCATTCCATTCCATGCCATTCTCCATTATATTCTATATTCTATTTCTAATTCCATTTCATTCCATTCCCCATTCCATTCTCTATTCCATTCCATTCCATTCTCCATTCCATTCCCCATTCCATTCCATAACATGATCCATTCCATTCCCCATCCATTCCCCATTCCATTCCCCATTCTCTTCCCCTTTCCATTCCATTCGATTCCCCTTTCCATTCCCCGTTCCATTCCATTCCATTAAAAAATCCATTCTACATTCAGTTTCTCATTCCAATTCATTCCATTCCCCTTTCCATTCTCGTTTCCATTCCCAATTCCATTACACATTCCATTCCCCCTTGCATTCCATTCTATTCCATTCCCCATTGCATTCCTCGTTCCTTTCCATTCCATTCCCCATTCCATTCCATTCCATTCCCCATTCATTTCCATTCCATTCTAAATTCCATTCCAATCCATTCTCCATTCCATTCTCCATTCCATTCGCCATTCCATTCCCCATTCCATTAAACGTTCCATTCCATTTCATTCCCAATTCCATTCTCCATTAAATTCTCCATTCTATTCCCCATTCCATTCCCTGTTCCATTCCATTTTATTCCCCACTTTATTCTGCGTTCCATTCCACTCCATTCTCCGTTCCATACCATTCCATTCCCTGTTCCATTCCATTCCATTCCCCATTCAGTTCCCAATTCCATTAACCATTCCATTCCATTCCATTAAACATTCTTTTCTACATTATATTTCTAATTCTATTTCATTGCATTCTCCATTCCATTCCCCATTGCATTCCCTGTTCCATTCTATTCCATTTTCCATTCCATTCTATATTCCATTTCTCATTCCATTCATCATTCCATTTCATTACATGCCCCTTTCCGTTCCACTCCATTCTCCATTCCATTCCCCATTCCATTTAACATTCCATTCCATTGCATGCCCCATTCCATTCCACATTCCATTCCACATTCCGTTACCTATTCCATTACATTCTCCAGTATATTCTATATTCTGTTTCTCATTCCATTTCATTCCATTCCTCATTCCATTCTCTATTCCATTCCATTCCACTCTCCATTCCATTCCCCATTCCTTTCCATTACATGATCCATTCCATTCCCCTTCCATTCCCCATTCCATTCCCCATTCCTTTTCCCGTTCCATTCCATTGGATTCCCCATTCCATTCCCCGTTCCATTCCATTCTTTTAAACAATCCATTCTACATTCAATTTCTCATTCCAATTCACTCCATTCCCCATTCCATTCTCCATTCCATTCCCAATTCCATTACACATTCCATTCCCCCTTGCATTCCATTCCATTCCTTTCCCCATTGCATTCCTCGTTCCTTTCCATTCCATTCCCCATTCCATTCCATTTCATTCTAAATTCCATTCCAATCCATTCTCCATTCCATTCTCCATTCCATTCTCCATTCCATTCCCCATTCCATTAACCATTCCATAACATTCCATTCCCCATTCCATTCTCCATTCCATTCTCCCTTCCATTCCTCATTCCATTCCCCATACCATTCCATCACATGCCCAATTCTATTCCACATTCCATTCCCCATTCTGTTCCCCATTCCATTCCATTACATTCTCCATTATTTTCTATATTGTGTTTCTCATTCCATTTCATTCCATTCCCCATTCCATTCTCCATTCCATTCCCAATTCCATTACACATTCCATTCCCACTTGCATTACATTCCATTCCATTCCCCATTGCATTCCACGTTGCTTTCCATTCCATTCCATTCCCCATTCCATTCAATTCCATTCTTAATTCCATTCCAATCCATTCCCCATTCCATTCTCCATTCCATTCTCCATTCCATTCCCCATTCCATTACACATTCCATTCCCCCTTGCATTACATTCCATTCCATTCCCCATTGCATTCCACGTTGCTTTCCATTCCATTCCATTTCCCATACCATTCAATTCCATTCTTAATTCCATTTCAATCCATTCCCCATTCCATTCTCCATTCCATTCTCCATTCCATTCCCCATTCCATTACACATTCCGTTCCCCCTTGCATTCCATTCCATTCCATTCCTCATTGCATTCCACGTTCTTTTCCATTCCATTCTATTCCATTCCCCATTCCATTCCATTCCATTCCCCATTCCATTCCATTCCATTCTTAATTCCATTCCAATCCATTCTCCATTCCATTCTCCATTTCATTCCCATTCTATTCCCCATTCCGTTAACCGTTCCATTCCATTCCATTTCCCATTCCATTCTCCATTCCATTGTCCATTCCATTCCCCATTCCATTCCCCGTTCCATTCCATTCTATTCCCCATTCTATTTTGC
>PVKV010037347.1:0-14893 GCA_004027835.1 Alouatta palliata
TCTTCCGATCTCCCAGCTAATTTTTGTATTTTTAGTAGAGATGGGGTTTCACCATGTTGACCAGGATGGTCTCGATCTCTTGACCTCGTGATCCACCCGCCTCGGCCTCCCAAAGTACTGGGATTACAGGCGTGAGCCACCGCGCCCGGCAAGAATCACTATTATTAAAATGTCCACACAACTCAAAGCAATTTACAGATTCAATGCAATCTCTATCAAAAAACCAACGACATGCTTCACAGAAATAGAAAATTCTGAAATTTATATAGAACCAAAAAAGACACAGAATAGCCAAAGCTGTCCTAAGCAAAAAGAACAAAACTCAAGTAATCACATTACCTGACTTCAAATTATACTACAGAGCTATAGTAACCAAAACAGTATGATAGTGGAATAAAAACAGACACACAGACCAGCAAACAAAATAGAGAAGCCAGAAATAATTCCACAGTGAGCTGATTTTTCCACAGTGAACTCGTTTTTTGACAAAGATGCCAAGAACATACACTGAATAAAAGACATTCTCTTCAATAAATGGTGTTAGGAAAACTGAAGATCCATATGGAGAGGAATGAAACTAGCCCTTTATCTCCTGCCATATATAAACATCAAATCAAAATGGATTAAAGACTTAAGTATAAGACCTCAAACTATAAAATTACTATAAGAAAACAAATCCCTAGGATTTGGTCTGGCAAAAAATTTATTGAGTAACAGCCCACAGGCACTGGCAACCAAAGCAAAAACGGACAAATGGGATCACATCAAGTTAAAAACCTTCTGCTCAGCAAAAGAAAGAATCAACAGAGTGAAGAGACAATCCACAGAATGGGAGAAAATACCTGCAAACTATCCATCTGATGAGGAATTAATAACCAGACTATATAAGAAGCTCAAACAACTGTATAGGAAGAAATCTAATAATCTCATCAAAAAATGGGACATTTTTCAAAAGAGGACATACAAATGGTAAAAAAGTGCTCAATATCATTGATCATCAGAGAAATGCAAATCAAAACTACAATGAGATATCACCTCACCCCAGTTAAAATGGCTTATGTCCAAAAGACAGGCAATAACAAATGTTATCAAGGAAGTGGAGAAAAGGGAACCCTTGTACACTGCTGGTGAGAATGTAAATTAGTACAGCCACTGTGGAAAACAGTTTAGAGGTTCCTCAATGAAGTAAAAATAGAGCTATCATTTGATAGAACAATTCCACTGCTGGTTATATACCCAAAAGAAAGTAAATTCATATTTTGAAAAGCTATCTGCAGTCCCATGTTTGTTACAGCACTGTTCACAATAGCTAAGATTTGGAAGCAACCTTAGAGTCCATTAACAGATGAATGGATAAAGAAAATGTGGCACATATACACCATGGAGTACTATTCAACCATAAAATAGAATGAGATCCTGTCATTTGCAACAACATGAATAGAACTGGAGGTCATTATGTTAAGTGAAATAAGCCAGGCAGAGAAAGAGAAACTTCTCATGTTCTCATTTATTTGTGAAAGCTAAAAATTAAAACAATTAAACTCAATGGGGATAGAGAGTAGAGGATTGTTACCGGGCACTGGTAAGGGTAGTATGGGGCTGGGCTGGAGGTGGGGGTGGTTAGGGGGTACAACAAAAAATACTTGGAAAGAATGAATAAGACCTACTATTTCATAGCATAACAGGGTGACTACAGTCAATAGTAATTATATATTTTTAAATAACTAAAAGAGTATAATTGGATTGTTTGTAACACCAAGGATAAATGCTTGAGGGGATGGATGTCCCATTCTTCATGTGACTATTTCACATTGCATGCCTTTATCAGAGAATCTCATGTACCCCATAAATATATATACCTACTATGTCCTCATAAAAATTAAAAATTAGGCCGGGTGTGGTGGCTCATGCCTGTAATCCCAGCACTTTGGGAGACTGAGGCAGGCAGATCACGAGGTCAAGAGATTGAGACCACCCTGGCCAACATGGTGAAACCTCATCTCTACTAAAAATACAAAAATTAGCTGGGCATGGTGGCACGCACCTGTAGTTCCAGCTACTTGGGAGGCTGAGGCAGGAGAATTGCTTGAGCCCAGGAGGTGGAGGTTGCAGTAAGCTGAAATTGCACCACTGCACTCCAGCCTGAAACCTGGTGACAGAGCGAGACTCTGTCTCAAAAAATAAAATAAAATCAAAATTAAAATTAAATAACAGAAGGAAAAAAATGGGGCTAATCAGACCTGTCTCAAAGTGTTGTAGAAACTGAAGGGAATCTGAAAGTTACCTCAAAATATGCCAGTTTGGCATAAAAATTACTTTTAGCTGAAAGCAATCGAAAAATAGCAGATGTGGGAAGACCTCTCTGCCCTCCCCTTTTTTGCCTAAAAGCAAAGCATAGATTTCCATTTGTTAAGGTATCCCCCTCTACCATACCAGAGAGAGGAGCCTGACTCTTGGCACCAAATGAGTCTGAATAACAAGCTATACTAAACAATCCTTATATGCCATACATTTCCTCATCACCTTCTCAAAATTCATTGTGCCTAAGGGGCTTAACCCTCTTTTCCTTTATCTGGTTTTTTCACAACTTATTATATTTTGTTAAAATGATATACAAGCCCCTGAGTCTGTGAACCTCTCATGCATGTAAAAATGTTAACAAAATTGTATGCCTTTTCTCCTGTTAATCTGTCTTTTGTCAGCTGAGTTCATAGTTCCCAGGCACACATCCCAAGAGGGTAGAAGGGAAGTTTTTCCTCCCCTACAAAACCAACTGAGATCATTTAAATTGTATGTAACATTGTAACTCAGAGCATAGGAAGCTTCAAAGTTTTTACTATTTATTACACTATGGCAGTTACATTTTTTAGGATTCAGTTTCCTCATCTGCAATCTCCAGGCAGTAATAGCATCTTTATCTCAGAGATGTTACAAGCAACACATGAGACAGCACTGTGGTAGAATGCTCAACACAATTCAGGACACAGGAGCCATTACTGTTAATAGTCCCTGTCATATCACTGATCCTTAAAGATGTTCCCCTTGACTCCCAGGTAAAGGCAGTTAATGAGATCAGGGCCACGGAAATGGAATCAAATTGGCTAAATAGTCAAGAGATTCTCTCACAAAGCAGGCTGAGGCATTAACTGTTTTATTTTCTTAGGGAAAGGTAACAGTTCAAGAGATTGTGTCTGACTGTGAGGCTGGTTCCTCCTAGTTGAAACATTCTCATGAAAAACCAACTCAGGCTCAGAGCCTGCTCAAGAAGGACCAGATGGAGTGCAGAAATGTTGGGGTCTCGATGGAATGTGTAGCCACTTTTGGTAGTTTATGTCCCTAGCCCACTGCTATAACTGCCCAATGGGTTCACCTTGCCCACTGCCTAGACAGAGCCAGTTTATCAAGACAGAGAAATTGCAACAGAGAAAGAGTAATTCAAGCAGAGCTGGCTGTGCGGGAAACGGGAGTTTTTTTATTATTCACATCAGTCTCAGAGCATTCAGGGACTTTTTAAGAACACTTGGTGGGTGGAGGGAAGCCAGTGAGCCAGGAGTGCTAATTGGTTAGGTAGGAGATGAAATCATGGGATGCTGAAGCTCTCCTCTTGCACTGAGTCGGATCCTGGGTGGGGGCTACAAGATCAGATAAGCCAGTTTATCGATCTGGGTGGTGCCAGCTGATCCATCAAGTGCAGGTTCTGCAAAATATCTCAAGCACTGATCTTAGAAGCATTTTAAGGAGGGTCAGAATCTTGTAGCCTCCCACTACATGACTCTTAAACCATAATTTCTAATCACAGGGCCAATTTGTTAGTCCTACAAAGGCAGTCTAGTCCCCAGGCAGGAAGGAGGTCTGTTTTGGGAAAGGGCTGTTATCATTTTTGTTTTAAACTATAAACTAAGTGCCTCCAAAAGTTAGTTCAGCCTACACCCAGGAAGAAATGAGGACAGCTTAAAGGTTAAAACCAAGATGGAGTTGGTTAGGTTAGATCTCTTTCATTCTCAGTCATAATCTTGCAAAGGTGGTTTTACTATTATGAGCTGAATCAAGTCAACCCAAAATTCATATGCTGAAGTCCTGATTCCTCAGTGCCTCAGAATATAATTGTATTTGCAGATCGGTTAATTAAGTTTAAATGAAGTCATTAGAGTAAGCCCTAATCCAATGTGACTGGTGTCCTTTTAAAAGGAAGAGTCTAGAACACAGATGTGTACAGAGAAAGACCATGTGAAGATACAGGGAGAAGGCAGCCACCTGCAAGCCAAGGAGAGAGACCTCAAAAGAAACCAGCCTTGCCAATATCTTCATCCTGGCCTTCCAGCCTCCAGAACTTGGGAAAACAATTTCTGTTGTTTAAGCTACTTAGACTGATAACCCGAGCAGACTAATACACGCTACAGAGAAGCACCTAGGGAGCCTGGCACCAATTCTTCCTACTCTCTCACTCTTGTTGTCAACCCTGCTCCTCACATTGGAATTACAGCACAAACTGAGACATGTGACAATTCATTTGTATAAATAAACTTTCCGTATAAACTTAATTGAATAAACAAAAATTTATTTGTATAAATAAATTTCTTTATAGAAATATAAACAGGTAGATAATGTGACTTCCTTAGTGTGAAATTTAGAAAACACTCTAGTAGGGAGTTTGCCAAAATAGGTTTCTCTACAAAAATTAATTCTCTGGTAAAATACATTTGGAAAATACTGTATACCATAGGTCCTCTTAGAAGCTCACAATGTACAGTAATATATTAAAGGTTTTAAAAAGTACTGCAATAAAAAAATATGTTTTAACATTATTTAACCCAGCATTTGAGAAAATATTTGACTGTGGAACTCTTTCTTTGAGGAAGGTTTCTAGTGACAATTTACTTTGAGACATGTTCTGATCTAAACTGCCTCCCACTTACCAATCATCGTGTCAATGTTTTATTCCCTCAGAAGTCAGTTCATGTCATCCTTTGTCATTCTGATGATTTTGTTTTTCAAAGAGTGACATTTATTGGCTGCCTTCCCAGATTCTGAAACTTCTAGGCTTTTATTCACAAACTATAGAAAAATACAATTCTCTTAGTAAGGAAAGGAGAAAGGAAAAACAGAAGTTAATATCATTATCTTGTCTCATCATCAAAACGGAAGTTAGTCATTATCTTGTCACATTATTTAACTATAAAAGTTTTTAACTATTTAACTATAAAAGGCCAAGAAAATATAAGAAGCTCTCACTTGATGAAATATACTTTTGGAAAGGCCATATTTCTTGAGGCTGTCTTAGAACCTCTGATTGTAGTTGATATTTTTAAGAGCCCAAGTAAATAAGATAACTAGAGCCCAGGTAAATAAGGGAAGTATGCCTTTCCTCCCCAGAATAAGGGGTAAGCCAACACTCTATAAAGACAGGTTAACGAGAGAGATGCAAAACTAAAACTAGTTTATTTAATCAAAGTTTTATGTGACCCAGGAGCCTTGAGAAGTACACAGACCCATGGAAAACTGCATTTTTAAGCTTAGATTCAATGAAGAATGAATAGCCGGGTAGAAATGTGATTGGACAGAAGGTTATCATCTAATGGTCATAGACTGAGGGGGAAACCCAGCAAGGCCTGTGTGTTCAGATTCTTCTTGGCCTCTCTGTGTAGCATTTCTTTCCTCCTGGGTATGGGGCAGGATCCATCTGGAATGAGAATCTTCAAGGGAGAAGGAGGAAAGTGACCTTTTTAGGTTTTACGACTTGTTTGTGGAGAGAGGAATTCTAGTTTCTATGATCAGCCCTTGGGAAGAAGAACACTAGATTCTTTTTTTTTTTCTTTTTCCAAGACAGAGTCTTGCTCTGTCAACCAGGCTGGAGTACAATCGCATGATCTTGGCTCACTGCAACCTCCGCTCTCTGGGTTCAAGTGATTCTCTTGTCTCAGTCTCCCAAGCAGCTGGGACTACAGGCATCTGCCACTACGTCCAGCTAATCTTTTGTATTTTTTAGTAGAGACAGGGTTTCACCATGTTGGTCAGGCTGGTCTCAAACTCCTGACTTTGTGACCACCTGCCTTGGCCTCCCAAAATGCTGGGATTACAGGCATGAGGCACTGCACCTGGCTGAGGAACTCTAGACTAATGACTCAATTCAGGGAAGAATGAGGCATGGGAGACAGGAAGGCAGGAGAAGGTCAGAGAAAATGAACCTGATAGAATCTATTTATTACTTATATTACTGCTGAAGGAGCCTTTTTGGAAACTAAAATTTATTCTATCTCTAGCCATCTATAATTTGGCTTTTATCTTAATTTTAAGAGAAAAGACAGCTCAATTAGTTAAAAGCTATTGTTATTTATAATTGATTTTTGTCTTGCTTCTTGGTCCAGAGATCAATAGAACAATTATTATTAGTATTCTGTCTTTGCTTCACCTTCATGTCTCTTAAGATCCTGATTGTCATTTTAGATTCTTCACTGTGGGATACTACGGCTTTTGAAAACTCAGCCAACCTGCTACAGAGTGAATATAATCACCCATTTTCAAAAATGAGTAAGCAAGGATGTAACTTACAAACCTGCTGGATTCCTCTGTGGAACTGCAAATAAAACTAGGGAACCTGCCTGGAATTTTAGAATTGAAAAATAAAATGATGACTATCCTATTTTTCTATTAACAGAAGAGGAGACTTGGGACCAGCCTCTAGGGAGTCTGTGTGGTAACAAGCAAGAGCAGCTGCAGTTACGGAGAGCTGGTTTCCAACTCAGGTGAGGCAGTGTGTCAGCCGCGTGACCCTAGCAATTCCTTCAATGCCTCTGCAACTCTCTCTCCTCCTGCAAAATATAACAATTGCTGCTGTGCCTTCCTTATGGGATGCTGAAAAGAGTCAAGTAAGATCATAGGTATGGGCAAGGACTTCATGGCTAAAACACCAAAAGCAATGGCAACAAAAGCCAAAATAGACAAATGGGATCTCATTAAACTTAAGAGCTTCTGCACAGCAAAATAAACTATCATTAGAGTGAACTGGCAACCAACAGAATGGGAAAAATATTTTGCAATCTACCCATCTGACAAAGGGCTAATATCCAGAATCTACAAAGAACTTAAACAAATTTACAAGAAAAAGACAACCCAGTCAAAAAGTGGGGGAAGGATATGAACAGACACTTTTCAAAAGACATTTATGCAGCCAACAAACATGAACAAATGCTCATCATCACTGGTCATTAGAGAAATGCAAATCAAAACCACATTGAGATACTATCTCATGCCAGTTAGAATGGTGATCATTAAAAAATCAGGAGACAACAGGTGCTGGAGAGGATGTGAAGAAACAGGAATGCTTTTACACTGTTGGTGGGAGTGTAAATTAGTTCAGTCATTGTGGAAAACAGTGTGGCAATTCCTCAAGGATCTAGAACTAGAAATACCATTTGACCCAGCAATCCCGTTACTGAGTATATACCCAAAGGATATAAATCATTCTATTAAAAAGACAAATGCACACGTACGTTTACTGCAGCACTGTTCACAATAGCAAAGACTTGGAACTAACCCAAATGCCCATCAATTATAGACTGGATAAAGAAAATGTGGCACATATACACCATGGAATAATATGCAGCCATAAAATAGGATGAGTTCATGTCCTTTGTAGGGACCTGGATGAAGCTAGAAACCATTCTCAGCAAACTGACACAAGAACAGAAAACCAAACACTGCATGTTCTCACTCATAAGTGGGAACTGAACAATAAGGACACAGGGAGGGGAACCTCACACTGGGGCCTGTTGGCGGGTAGGGGGCTACGAGAGGGATAGTAGGAGGGTGGGGGGCTAGGTGAGGGATAGCATTAGGAGAAATACCTAATGTAGATGATGGGGCGATGTATGCAGCAAACCACCATGGCACATGTATACCTATGCAACAAACCTGCACATTCTGCACATGTACCCCAGAAATTAAAGTATTTAAAAAAAGGGTTAAGTAGGATCAAATCAGTTTATATCTGGAAAACATCATGAGGGGAGGTTGAAATTGATGGCATAGGGGTAGAAAAGTATGATATCTTTCCTCCCTGTAGGAGGGAGACAACACTCTTAAAGCACAAGGCAGGTTAACAAGAGAAAAGCATAACCAATTTATTTAATCAAAGCTTTGTGTGACATAAGAGCCTTCAGAAACGAAGGTCTAAAGTTTCAGGGGAAACTGTTTTTATGCTTAGGTTGGATAAAGAATGAATTGCCATGTAGAAATGCAATTAGACAGAAGGTTATGATCTAATGGTAACAGACTGAGGGGGAAACACGCAAGGCCTATGTGTTCAGGTTCTTCTTGGTCTCTCTGCGTAGCATTCCTTTCTTCTCCAGTACAGGTTAGGACACCTGTTACATAAAGGTCTTCAAGAAGTTTTTATTGTCAACTTAAATAAAGACAGAGAAAATTATGTCTAAATGTGTTGCGCTTACTCAGGATTATATCTGGAATGCACAGAATGAATGGCAAGCCACCAGCCCATTTGGTGAGAGAAGGATAAGGGGAGCTTTTTATAAGCAAAAAGAGATTTACATAAGCTGCTTAGAACAGAGTTTATTGGTTCCAGAGTTTCAAAGCCAGAGTTGTTGTCAGTTATTGGTGGAGATTCCGCTACTGGGCAAGCATTCTTCTAAGAACACTGCCAGTCCTAAAGCATGTCTAATGATAAGCCTTATCAAAGCAGGAGGTATGAAAGGGCTTCTAGAAAGTCGTTGGTTTTTGTTTTGTTTTGTTTCTGTTTTTGTTTTTTTTTGAGGCGGGGTTTTACTTTGTCCCTTAGGCTGGAGTGCAATGGTGCAATCTCGGCTCACTGCAACTTCCGCCTCCCAGGTTCAAGCAATTCTCCTGCCTCAGCCTCCTGAGTATCTGGTATTACAGGCACATGCCACCACGGTCCAGTTAATTTTTGTAATTTTAGTAGAGACAGGGTTTCACCATGTTGGCTGGGCTGGTCTCACCTCAGATGATCCACCCACCTCAACCTCCCAAAGTGCTAGGATTACAGGCGAGAGCCACCGCGCCTGCTGAAAGTCCTTGACTTTGTTATCTCACATATGTAAGCATGGGCCTCCTCTTTTTCATGTTTTTCTGGCCCTATTTTGTCTGGGTCTGACAAAAGTGATTTCATCCTGCCATCTGCAAATTTCACATGATAATCCTAGTATTCATTATATAAGAACTTGGGTTACCAGGTTATGTAGGAAAGTAAATACGTTATTAAAATGCCCTCCTGACCTATCCATTTATTTAAATCATCCCCCACTGAAATATCCCTGCCCAAGCACACTAGTATCTATACCAGCTATCAATCAAAGATGTAGGGTCAGTCTCTCATCGGCTGTCAGATACTATAAATGTACCTGCCACTTTCAGATGATATTCATGACTACAAAGACTACAACGCAATCAATTGCAAGTCTCGGCCGGGCGCGGTGGCTCACGCCTGTAATCCCAGCACTTTGGGAGGCCGAGGCGGGTGGATCACGAGGTCAAGAGATCGAGACCATCCTGGTCAACATGGTGAAACCCCGTCTCTACTAAAAAAAAAAAAAAAAAAATGCAAGTCTCATAAAAGATGTGGTTCACGAAGCAATGAGTGTGACATTGGAGAATTATGTAAATCACATACAAAGCCACAACAGACCGGAAGAAATAATTAACTGCAGGGCAAGAGGAAACTGACCAGACAGATTCAGCAGACATCATAGTTGACTCATTCAGTATCTCTCAACTTTGCTTGCCTTACTCTGCTTTAAAGGCTGGAAAAGTTAAAACAGCCTCTTTCCCTTGTCTTCCCTGCAGCCAGCAGGAATTAGACTGCTCAGGTTCAAATCTGGCTTTTCCTCTTACGAGCTGTGTGACCTTGAGCAAGTCATTTAACCTCTCTTTACCTCAGTTAGCTCATCTGTAAAATGTAACTACCTCATAGAGTTGTTCTGAGATTTAGATGAGTTAGTATATGTAAAGCCCTAAGAACAGTTGCTGGCACATAGCAAGTACACAATAATTGTGACCAGGAGTCTAATCGATCTAGAAGTTGGGTTGCACGCATGCACACCTCTTGTGGAGGTGAAGAGATATGGCTGATATTCCCACAGACTGCATATTTTGGAGGACGGCTAGTTCCCTGAAGGACACTCTGGATGCTGAGCACGCCAAAACCCAGAGGTTCAAAAGCTCTGTGAGATCACCAGGGACAGCTCAGGGTGATTGTCATATGTCATGTCTTTAGTCACTAGTGGCCCCAAGAGAAGGTACATAACTCCCCAACTGTTGAATTCTGTAGTCATCACCACTGCTACCCTTGCAAGACTAGTTCACAGACAATCAAGTTTGCAAGTGTTTTTCTTCCTACCCTGATATTCCCCTTACCTTTCCTTATGCCTACTTTTCTCAGCCCTCTGTCTATTCACATACGATTATGATCCACACTCCTTTTTCCCTCCATAATGTTAATCTGTAACTATTTGCAATGTATCATCTTGCCAACACTTGGTTGACAATACATTATAATTATAAAAATAATTAAGCTCCATTTCAGTCATATTTATCAAGTTTCTACTATTTACATAACTCATACCTTTCTCCCTTAATAATTTTTCTTAGGAAACCTCTCAATATCTTTCAGCTAGCTGGTCATGTTCCCCTAGGAGTGCCCCAATTGTCCTGCTTCTTTCCCTGGACTCTTCGGGAACTTAGGGCTTTGGTTCCCTGAGTGCTGCCTGGCTGAATATCCTTGTCTGATTTCTTGACTACTCTTGATCCCTTGGCTGTTTAGTTTTCCTCTTGAGCATGGTGATAAGTAATAACACCCAAGTGTCTAGCAAAAGCAATGCCAAGAACTAACAGAAGGCCTCCTGAACATAAACTTACAATTTCAAACTAAAGAAATGTTTCTGTAATCATTTCCTGCCTTTCCCAACTCCCTCTATGTCATCTATAATCATTCTTCCTAAAAACAAAAATAAAATAAAATCTAATTATAGAATTCTTGAACTTAGAGCAGATTCCGGGCTGGGCACAGTGGCTCACGCCTGTAATCCCAGTACTTTCGGAGGCCGAGGCGGGGAAATCACTTGAAGTTTGAAACCAGCCTGGCCAACATGGTGAAACCCCATCTCTACTGAAAATATAAAAATTAGCCAGGCATGGTGGCAGGCACCTGTAATTCCAGCTACTCGGGGGTTGAGACACGAGAACTGCCTGAACCTGGGATGGGGTTGGGATGGGGAGAAGGCTGCAGTAAGCTGAGATTGCACCACTGAACCCCAGCCTGGGCAACAGAGTGAGACTCAGTCTCAAAAAAAAAAAAAAAAGCAGATTCCTAGTAACACAGGTTTGTAAAGCTTCCATCTTGTGTAAATTCCCAGCTTGAGGAGAACATGTGTGCAACCCATGTGTGAAATTAATAAAATAACATATAAGTTCATTAATAGGCAAGAACTGTGAGGAGTAGCTCGTGATACATGTGGAACTTGAAATGGTAGTGTTAGTAGCAACTGAGTTGGCAAAGCAGCATGAACAGATAAGGCACACTGGCAATTTGGAGAAGGGACTTCTCAGTTGTTTTTTGTGTGGTCATGGATATTTTGACAATATTGTTCATCTTGCATTATTTCATTAAACATTAATTCAGAACATAATTTTTAATTTATTAATAAAATATTACGGGCCAATTTAAAGAATAATCACTAATCATAGAGAGCAGAAAACCTTTCTTTTCTTAGCAGATGTCTCTGTAGTTGATCCTGAGTCATTTGCACTTTCACTACTATGAATAGTAGCAAATAAGGACTGTCAGAACCAGGTTGGTTTTCTTTCTTGAAGCCATCTAGTATTAGCCACTCTTAGACCGACTTTACTCGTAGGCAAATGGGAAATCCCTTGGGTAGTGGGTAGTTCTTCTACCCACGTGCCTGTTGTGCCAAATCCCTATCAGCTCCAATGGGGAAGGCACCAGTTTCAAGAGGCCAAAGAAGCGACCCAGAGCCAGCAAATGAGGCATGACTTTTACTGGGAGCTTACATACAGGGGAGAGAGTCCAGTGATGGTGAGCTGTGCAGAAGAACCAAACTGCTTGTAAAAGGCATGTAGTTTATACAGTATTTTCACTTAGAGCCCCTTCCCTAACAACCTCCACCTGGCAACCTTCATTCAAGCCAAAGTTTGGGGCCTTGATGCCCTGTATGGTCCATGTTCCATGGGATGGGCTGCAGGCCCAGATGCTCCTTATAGACAAGGAGCGAATCTCCACATTGGCCACTGTAGGATTCCCTAGCTGGGAACATACACTCAGGTGCGTCTGCCCTGCAGGATCATTAGCAGGGTATGCTTAAGTTATTGCTACCAGGTGTGTTTACCATATAGCACCCTATGGCATGACTCTTTACCTTGAGGAAGAAGACTCAACAGGGAGCTGAAATTACTCTATTACTCTTGATTGAGGAAAAGTTCTTTTCTCTCTGGGAATTGAGCTTCTAGATTCAGGAGTAACGTCCATGGAATTATGAAGCAGCAAAATGCCCATCACCTGCACCCTCAGTTTTTCTTCCATCTCTGCTGCTCCTCACCCCCAGACAGCCAAATAAGCCCACATCAGTGACTGTCATTGGGCATATATTGTGTGCTGGGCACAGACTAGGCACTTCACATACATTAACTCGTTTAATTCTCTCTAACAACTACATAAGGCGGGAGTTGGTGAGATGCTTATTCTACAGATGAAAAAACTGAGGCTCGGTGAATTTATGTAATTAACCCAAGATACATGGCCAATAAGATGCAGAGCTGGGATTCTAAACCTGGCATTCTGACCCCAGATCCAAACCCTACTCCATAACACAGAAATCTCTAGAGTTGGCAATTGCTTGGTTAAAATGACCCTCACCTTCACTTAATATAACACAGGCATTACCTTGGGTTCAATTCCCCCCGCCTCACCGCCCTGTAACCCCAACAGGGTGGCGTGAACTCTGGAGCACTTGGCATCCCTGAAACCCCTCAGGAGGGAGGAGAGCTGGTCAAGGGAAAGAAGGCACACGTTTCCACAAAGGCTTTCCTGACTACCTGAGTCCCCATAGAGGGGATGGCCCAAACCCTCCTGGATAAAGCTAGGTTTATCCAGGATTTGGATTTGTGGATTTGTTTTCCTTCCTCCTGTGGATTTGTTTTCCTTCCTCCTGTGGATTTGTTTTCCTGGTGACACTGCAGGAAGAAAGTATTTCAGGTTTAAGATCTCAGTCCTGGCCTGGTGTGGTGGGTCACACCTGTAATCCTAGCACTTTGGGAGGCCAAGGCAGATGGATTGCCTGAGCTCCGAGTTCAAGACCAGCCTGGACAACATGGTGAAATCCCGTCTCTAAATTTTTAATTAAAAAATGAGGTAGGGAAGATCTCGATCCTTAGGAGCATGTCTGTCTCTCACTCTTTGTAGAAGCTACAGACTTGTCATAAAGATCTGTGTTAGAGTCATCATCAAGTTACCCTTGTGAAGTCTAGCTCCAGGCCAAAATCCTTTGGGTGATTTTTCAGGCCTGTCTATGAGCAATGACAGAGGCTTAGCCTGGCAGGCCTTATGGGGAAGCTGCCCCTGGCTGCCCACACTGTTACACCTCACTGATTCCTAGCCCAGGCGCCTCCATTTGGAGGGCTCCTTGTCAGGGAACTTCAAAGCCACTTCTCTCTACTCTGACTCAGCACTTCTCCATTCTGAGCACTTACCTTAATATATCTGCCCAGGATCAAATTAAACACTCCAACTATGACTTCAAGTTGAAACTGTCCCTCTTGGGTCTGTGGCCACCCAGGACTCGCTGCTGACAGGAACTTCAATTTGGAGAAATCCTGTGCTGGTCTCTCTGGCTCCTGCCTCACTGATCTCTGGCCCCACCCTTTTGCTGCAGTAGCTCTAATCTCTCCAGGGTGAGAGGGTCACAGAAAAGTTCTCAACTGACTTGTTCTATTATCTTCCGGCTCCAAGCTTTCCAGGTCTGGTAGGTGTTTAAATTGCAGGCTTCCTCCTGTGGGTGTTTTGTGGATTCTTTGGAGAGCTCTGCCCACCTCCACCCTACTCCCCAAAACAAGACATAGGTGTATCCAGCTGGGAGCAATCATGCCCCCAGTGAATTCATCTCTATTCTGTCGGCACCTGATTTTGGATACTAGCCTCTAAAAATCCAGCCAGAACTTCACATCCTCTCAGCTCTGTTTGCCCCCAGCTCTTTCTTATGCTGTAACCTACATTTGGAGCACGGGAAACATATGCTCACGAAATCTCTGAGTGCCATCTGGTCCTATCCAGATCCCATCCCTTTGCTCACAACCAAAGCTGTTGGCCAGTCCACTCTTCAACATCTTGTTTTTCTTCTCAGACCAAAGTTGATAGAAGACTGCCATGACCCAGCTGTAGAAGACCCCTCTGCCTCCATCTAGCCTTCCCAAAGTTGTCTTGAAGCCTCTTTCATTGGGTTTGAGATGTGAGGAGGAGTCCTTACCCTTTTTTGGGGATCAGAATCAGATTCTTTTTTTGGGTTTTTTTTGTTGTTGTTGTTGTTGTTTTTGAGACAGAGTCTTTCCCTGTCACCCAGGCTGGAGTGCAATGGTGTGACCTCGGCTCACTGCAACCTCCGCTTCCCAGATTCAAACAATCTCCTGCCTCAGCTTCCCAATTAGCTGGAATTACAGATGCCCACCACCACGCCCAGCTAATTTTTGTAATTTTAGTAGAGATGGGGTTTCACCATGTTGGTCAGGCTGGTCTCGAACTCCTTACCTCGTGATCTGCCTACGTTGGTCTTCCAAAGTGCTGGGATTAGAGGCGTGAGCCACCGCACCCGACTGGGATCAGATTCTTTTTTTTTTTTTTTTTTTTTTTTTTTTT